>JARJHM010000689.1:10000-171146 GCA_033356055.1 Carex pumila
GTTGCCTAGCACTGTGTAGCACAGTGACTAAGGCGCGCATATGCCTCCATATATGGAGGTCCTAGGCTCGATCCTATGTAGCACAAATTAGGGAGTGAGTGTGTACCTTTTATCAAAACAATTTAAAAAAAAATTATCATGTTGACAGTTCAAATCGATTGTTTAGACTTTAAAAATAACTACATCGATTCATAGTATCAACCTGTCTACAATATGCATAGTATAGCAGGGAAGTTTAGAGATACATATATAGGTATATCTTGCCAGGTCAGAATTTAACAGTCTGAACCGTTGGATGACAAGGTTCATTATAGCTCTTCAGTAACTGGTACAGTTGTATTAAATTCAAATCACGGAGATTCAGAAAAATTTTGGACTGATCTACTGGGGAGCCCAGGGAAATGTTGTTACTATTGTTGCTTTAATTTTGGAGTAATTATTTGCTCAAGGCTGAGCCCATGTTCAATAGAAATTATATCAAATCATGTTTCATTTCATTGTGTCAGTAAATGTCTAGATGATGATACTATCCTACCTGCTACTGCTAGCAATATTGTAGGAAGCATTTAAGTGACACTCACACTTTTTTTTATATATATATTTTTTTCTTTTTTGCAAAACAATCACACTGTTAATAAATTGCAATTATTGATGGCAGCGTCAGCATGCAGCATTAAAGCGACAGACATTCATACCATTGGTTTCTATAAATTCAATGATTTTTGTACGATATTTTGATTTCGGCAAAATTAGACAATTTTCTCTCTCTTGACTAGATGCATCGTACAGAGTAGCAAGATGATTTTTTTTTTATAAATTATAAATAATTAAATCAAATTTATGATACTAGTATGATTGTTCTTTTTTCTTTTTTTGAAAAATCATAAGGACTGAACGATTTATTTGGTCTTTAAAATTGTCTTTTTTTCAAGACCGAATGGCCCATTCGGTCTCACCTTTTTTTCTTTTTTCTTTTTCAGTTTTTCACCCTTTTTTTTTTTTCAATTTTTCAACTTCTTCACAACTACAGCCACAGAAGATCCATTTTTACTCCAGACAGAACGATACATCCGGTCTCCATAATTTTTTACCCCATATCGAATAATCCATTCGGTCTCCATATTTTTTTTCCAGACGCATGGCTCTCTTCCGCTCCCCATTTCTTCATTCTTACTGCGTGGCTCCCTTTCCCATTTCTTCCTTCTTTCTTTCTTCCTTCATCCAATTTTTTTTTAACTCTCAAAATTAGTGTGATTTTTATTCTAATCACATAAGTTTGTATATTTTTGAAAGAGGAACAAAAAAAACTTGAGATCTACAAATTTCGTTAGATATGTGTTTAATTCTTTTATTTTTGATAAATAATCCGCAATTATGAATAAATGATTAGAATAAATGATTTATGTAGTAATTGTAGTATAAATAAATGGTTTATGTGTAATTTTTTCTTTTTGTAGTATGAATAGTTTATGTGTATTTTTTTAGTAGTATAAATGGTTTATGTTGTAATTGTAGTATAAAAAAAATAGTTTATGTAGTAATTTATTTGCATGTATTTTTTTTTAGTGTAGATGCGTGTAGTAATTGTTGAATGATTTATTTATTTGAATGGTTTATGTAGATGCATGGTTTATGTGTATATAGTTTTTTTTAGTGTAGATGCATGTAGTAATTTTTGAATTATTTATTTATGGTTTATGTAGATGCATAGTTTATGTGCATATAGTTTTTTTAGTGTAGATGCATGTAGTAATTTTTAAATTATTTATTTATGGTTTATGTGCATGTAGTTTTTTTTTTAGTATAGATGCATGTAGTAATTTTTGAATTATTTATTTATGGTTTATGTAGATGCATGGTTTATGTGCATGTAGTTTTTTTTAGTGTACATGCATGTACTAATTGTTGAATGATTTATTTATTTGCAAGGTTTATGTAGATGCATGGTTTATGTGCATGTATTTTTTTTTAGTGTACATGCATGTACTAATTGTTGAATGATTTATGTAGTAAATTATTTGCATGTAGTATAAATAAATGATTTATGTGTATTTTTTTAGTAGTATAAGTGGTTTATGTAGTAATTTATTTGTATGTAGTTTGCATGTAGTATAAATAAATGGTTTATGTAGTAATTGTAGTATATTAAATTTTTGTAGTGTAATTGTAGAATATTGTAAAGTAATAGAATGAATGTTAATATTTAATTGGGTTTGCATGTCATGCATGTCAATATTGAATTGGATTTGCATGTTAATATTTTTTTTGTATGTATTTATTTATATTGTAGTGAAAAATGCAAGGTGAAAAATCTTTATTGCAGTTGCCTCATGCACAACGTCAATCATATGCGGCGACTGTAATGGTATTTGTTTAATATTGATTTGGATTTAAATTTACTTATTAAATTCTTCAATTCAAAATTAATTTTTGGTTAAACTTTTTTTGCATGACAATTATTGTTCCAGCTTGATCATGCACTGTGTACTGGTAGTGGCCAAATGCACATTAACTACCACAAAAGTATAAAACAAGGTTTGAAAAATTTAGAATTATATCAAATGGTCGAAGTCCATCATTGTCAAATTGACAAAGAGTTGATCACTACTCTCGTCGAGAGGTAGAGGCCTGAGACGAATAGTTTTCATCTTCCGGTGGGGGAGTGCATAGTGACATAGGAAGATGTTAGCTGTTTGTGGGGCTTATCTGTTATCGGTAAAATATTGTTTGCTGCTAATTTATACTTTTGTTATTAATTAAAATTTTGTACTAGTATAATTTTGTTTAACATTTATGTTTACAAGGAAGGCTATCTCTGGATGTACTGATGATCATTAGTCACAATTGATCCTAGATTGCCCAGGACATGAAGTGTATGATGCTTATGAATGGGATGATAATGATTTTTATTATAAAAAGATGGGGATGAGTCAACCCAATGAGAAAATATCAATCTTACAAAACTATATGCGTCTTGTATGGTTGAGAACAAATTTTGCAAATACGAATTTGGATGGAGTCACTGACCAGCAGATAATCAATCAGCACACACAAGCATATACAATGGAGTTGTTCGGGACTATGATGTTTCCCGATGCGAATTCAAGCTCCATTCGATTAATGTATGTACAATTCTTGGAGGATTTGGGACCTTGAGGTGAGAACTATTACAACTGGGGAGGTGTTGTACTTGCTTGCATGTATCGTGAGTTGTCACGGGCATGCAAATATAAAGCAAGTTCAATTAATGGTCCATTACTACTGCTTCAGATGTGGTCTTGGACCCAGTTTCCTATAGGCCGGTCCAGACCACATGATATACCATTTGACAGAGAACTAGTGGGTGATAGACGGGCTTATGGAGCAAAATGGACTATTCCGCATCTATGGGAGGGTAACCCTAAATCAGGCACATTTTAATAATAAATATTATGTTTTTCCATATAAGTTTGTGTTGAATCTACACTTATAATTGTCATGTGTTACAACTTAGGCACATCACAATTTCGGGGTCAGTTTGAGTGTTTGAAGTCCAATGTTGTCAATTGGATGCCATACAAAGGTTACCAAAACATAATACATTGGCACGGGATAAGAGACTAGGCGTTCTTTGCATGTCGTGTGTAATGCATCAATTTTTGGGAGGTAGAGTATCACCTTTCCGAGAGGGTTTTTCGGCAGTTCAGATTATTTCAGGGAATTCCTCCGCTGGCTCCGCCAGCCTTCAGCTATCTTGAGAGAATTCGCAAATGGACATAAGCATGAGGGTTGTGTGATGACGGAGTCTCTGTGGACTGGAGCAAACATTTTTATCAATATATCATGGCACCTCCCCAAAATTTTGCACAACGTTTTGAACATGGACAGCTTTATCCTTATCTTCTAGATAGGTACAATTAAATTTAAAATATAAAATAAAATATTTACATTTAACAATGCTAGGAAATATTTATTAATTTTCACTTTTACCCAAGGTATCACGAGTATATGGAACGGTTCTTCCATCATGGCATGTTTATAGTGTTTCCAAAGCAAGAAAATGAAGAAATTCTTAGTCAGGCAGTACTCGAACAGGAAGAAGACGTAGCAAATATTGGGTATGTCCCAGATGCCATGATTCAAGCTCATATCGTAAGTATTTTAATTTTTCTTTTTAATATATTATTTTAAAAAGACAATGAAGAAATTCTGAGCCAGGCAGTACCCGAACAGGAAGAAGACGTAGCAAATATTGGGTATGATAGGTATTAGCAATAGCAATCGGATTGTGACAAAACCGTGCGCTATTATTATGACAACCAAAACCTAGATTAAACAAGTTTGAACGAATATCTGATTCCCTAGATGCCCATCTTCTAAACACTTAAACTACTATCACTTCTTTGTTGTAATTCAACATTACAACTGAGAAACCAACAATAAAACAACCAAACACAATCAACCAACCTAAAGGAACTGATAACCTAGACCTTAGTTTACGTCTTAGATCTCTTAATACACCATCCCTGTGAATCGACATCCCAATCTATACTATATCGTAGATTCACGCACTTGTGAATCGATAGTAAATAGAAATTAGGGTTATAAATATTATTAGCATTCATTTCCACCCTATCATCAGCTGACAACTGTCTACTTTACAAGCAATACTGTAACAATTGTGCTCGTCTGGGTTTGTTGCAATTGTCCAATTTTTCGTCTCAGTGTTTTTATGTATAACCTCCATGGACACCCCTTTGCTCTACATACAAATGCATAGCCAGTACAATTGGTATATTTTTGTTGTCATTCTAAGTTATTATCTAGGGAAAATGCACCCAACTGGGATTTAAGATCGACTTTGGAGTCAAACATCTGTCCCACTGAAAATTGACCATTAATTCTTGGTGGATAGCCAAAAAAATATTTCATCCTTGTACAGCATCAGCACATCATCATTAAATGCCAGAAAATGATGCTACAATCCTCGATTAATAAAAGGAATAGACTTTTCTCACTCCTTCATTACATCTTGTATTATAATTTGATCCTCCATTTCAGCCATATCATCTTCCCCGACAGCTGAGCCACCAAGGTCAGAGTTTGTGTCTGAGCTAGTATTATTATCCAGCTCGTCAAAATGAGTTACCAAATCATCTACTATCGGTATTTCGGGTGGGTCATCACAATATATGGGTGAATCAGACACCGTTGTGTCTCTGCTGCTTCCAGGTACACTACCCGAATATGGGTCATAATTGATCTGACTAACAACTGGTACTGACTCAACCACTAAATCAAGAAGTTTAAAATTCAGTACCGGAGTGGCATATTCAAGCATCATGTGCCATATCGCTTCCTAGTCTATGCTAAATAACTTGTATTTTTCTGCTGAGTCAGGTGGTGCCGTGTTCAAACGAGCCTTGATTGTCAGATCGAATTGGCTAGAGAGCAAATGAATGCTGACATATATATGTTTTCTTAGCTCATCAAGACTCATTAAGTTAGTAACAGGAAATGTGTACGTCGGTGCATCTGAAATTTTGCATCTATGATAAACATTTATTATTACTTAAGACATTATATAAAAAAAAAATTCACAATCAATTGTCGATATCATTTTTAATTTTACAATCTAAAACATGATTGTAATTAAAAAAAAACTTACTATAATCTTTAGATGAAAGCTACCAACACAATGCAGAGACCAATCTGTAAAAACACAATATTTTGATGGAGCTTGAAATAGTGAAAATGGTGGAGAAGAAGAAATCAATTGTCTGTTGAAGGAAGAAAGAAGATGAATATTTATATTAAAAAAAATACATGGAGATCGAATCTCTAATTCGGTCTCCAATTAAAATTTTCTTACACAGTTCGAATATTTATAAATAAATAAATATATATATATACATACATGGAGACCGAATGACCCATTCGGTCTCCAGAAAAGTTCCCTTACACAAACGGCCACACGATTCTCGTGTGAAAGGATTGAAAAAATGTGAGACCGAATGGCTCATTTGGTCTTGAAAAAAAGGCAATTTTGGAGACTGAATGGGCCGTTCAGTCCTTATGGTTTTTCAAAAAAAAAAAAAAAAAGCAATCATATTAGTATCGTAAATTTAATTTAATTATTTATGGTTTATAAAAAAATTCTAGTAAGATGGCCAAAGGTTATGATGTATAATTTTATAATTATTTTGAATATCGTTTAAAAAATATATATATATTTTGAATATTAACTATATTTTTATTATTATTATTTTTTTAAAAAGCATATAAAGATAAGCATATTATTGCAATTTCATAAAAATGAGACATAATATTATAAATTTTTTGTGTAAAAAGGAGTGGGTTAAATTGCCCCTTTATTTCCGTGCCTTGATCATGCGCAACATTCATATATTCGGTTTTAAAGTTCAAACAGTCAACTCAACCACTCAACCGTTCAATATATTTTCATATTAAAATGTGCTTAAAGATCAAATTTTATATATTTTTTTTTTTGAAAACTTTTTACCATTTTTTTGACAGTCAACTCAACCACTCAACCGTTCAATATATTTTCATATTAAAATGTGCTTAGAGATCAAATTTTATATATATTTTTGTTGAAAACTTTTTACCATTTTTTTGACAGTCAACTCAACCACTCAACCATTCAATATATTTCCATATTAAAATGTGCTTAGAGATCATTTTTTTTTTTTTTTTTGAAAACTTTTTACCATTTTTTTGATAGATACAAAAATTATTGTTTTTGAATGGTCTAGGTACATGACAATATCAGGTTAGATCTGTACTGTTCAATGTAAACAAATCTTAAAGTGAACCTCTTATATAAGTCCGAATTTCTTATGACTCAGCTGGGACTTTATTCTATCGTTATGCACTCATGGTGAACCTACAAGTGACTTGGGAACTTGTCAATTGCAAAAATTCAATGCAAGATGATATATGCAAGTGACAGAACAAATCAAATTTTCTTCAGAAAAAAAAAAAATTATATTGACTCATTTGGTGTTTTCAGATCGCATATGCAAATAAATAAATGGTGGCAGTATAAATATAATAGAATAAATTGGGGTGGGGTTTAAAACCAAAAGATTTTTGGGCTTTATGGGCCGAGTCTAGGGGGAATACATAGATTATTTTTAGAGAGAATGTCCTGTAACTGCAAGTGTGTATACGGATCGACATCATTTTATTACTTTTTTTCGAGTTTAATCTTATTTGATTTGATACTCAATCGGACCAATTTGTTTGTGTTTATTAATTTCAATTAACATATAATTAATTCTAACTATTTTATAATAATTTTTAATTAGTGTGAAAAATTAAATTAAATTAAATTTAATTGGATCACATTGAGTCCGATTCGTACCTAATCCAATCTGAGACGGGGCATTGGACTTGTAAATTAGCAAATTGCTTAGTTTTATGTGTTAAAATCAGCACCATTGTAGCCGGCCCAAGCCCAATATAAAATTCAAGAACTCTCCGTCAGTAAAGCTAGAAAAAGCTAGAAAAAGCTAGAAAAATTATATGATGTAAAACTTCATATTGAAATATCACCTAGGCATCCTCTGTCTAGTTTAATATATATATATTTTTTTAATAAAATTTGATGATCAAGTCATCCAGTACTAAAATAACAGTTAAATTTCAAATATGTGATTTTTCACACATAATAATAAGATGAGGTTAAATATATCATATCTTTCATATTTTATTGTGCCTCATACACTTTATCTTTATTTTTAAAGTCGAAACAGTTGATCTGAAAATCATGATTAGAAACCAATTTTTTTTTTTTTTGAAGTTTACACAATTTTTTTAGATAGATATAAAATCATTGGTTTTGGACCATCCAAAAATCATGATTTTGTACCTATCTAACAAATAGTAAAAAAAAAATTACATAAATTTTGGTTTTTAAATATATTTTAATATGGATATCATGTTGATCAGTTAAGATCGAGTGTTTGGACTTTGAAAATAAAAATAAAATATATGGGGCTTAATTATGTACAAAAGACATGAGGTATTTGAACTGGAAACTTGATAAAAAAACCTTCTTAAAAAAAAATCAAACAAAATACCTTCTCTAAATATTTCTTGACAAAATAACGCATGGATCCCACCCGTATAAAACTTTTCCCTCCAGATTTTCTGAAAATTTTGAAATTTCATTTTGGGTTCCAGATTTTTGTACCAAGTCCGAACTTTACTCATAATTTGTTATTTTAATGGGAGATTTTGAAATTTTCTTATAAAAATACGTTATGTTTTGTAGAAAAAAAATAAGTTTGAGCATTTTTTTTCTCTCGCCGATTAATGAAGCGAGACACTACGTTTTTATGTAGAAATGTGGAATTAGAAAAAAAAATGACAACGTGATGTTTGTCTTACGGGTAGTGGTAGCATCTTTTTTTTTTTTTTTTAGTTTAATCAAGAGAAATTTATTAGAATTTGAAGGGATGAGAAGATGTAACTTAAAAAAATATTGATTAAATTAAAAGAAGGGGAAGTTTTACATAGATAGGTCCAAAAAGATATTTTGTCAAAAAAAATTGAGAGAAGATATTTTGTTTGATTTTTTTCAAAAAAATATATTTGATCAAATTCTCTCATTTAAACTCTCCTCTATTAATAAAGAGTTAGTAGAGAAAAGAAAAGTAGCACAGCTATCTAGAAAAAAAATTCTAAAATTGTTGTACTAAAAAAATAAAAAGTTTGATTTCTCCTCACAACTTCGTAGTTCCTGCGAAGGTTTCAAAAAAAATAAAAATAAAGAGTTATAGTATGGGCTATCATTGAATTGGTTGGAAATTTAAAGTTCTCATCGAATTAGCACAAATGAACTTACAGCCACGAACATGATGGTAGTTTTTGGGCGAAGATGAGCAATGTTGTGTAGCCACTTGTGCATCTAACAGGTTTTTATTGTGGTCAGTGTTTTAATATTCAGTTTATATGTGGTATGTAGAAAGCCACCGCATACTTCATATATACAGAATTTTATGCATATTTTAAATAAGAATTTGTGTATATATATAGAGGAGGGATCAAGTTACAACAATTTTTGAGTTACAACAAGCATTTTTCTATATTTTCAAAGTCCAAATCGTCGATCCAAACCGTTACATGTGATCTCTCTAATAAAATGTGCTTGGAGACCAAATTTTACATTTTTTGAAATTTTTTTACCATTTATTAAGATGGGTACAAAATTCAATGGTATGAATTTGACTAGTTTTTGTATCCATCTTAATAAATAGTAAACAAATTCCAAAAAATGTAAAATTTGGTCTCGAAGCACATTTTATTGTAGAGATCACATCTAATGGTTTGGATCGACGATTTGGACTTTGAAAATGTAGAAAATGCTTGTTGTAACTCAAAAATTGTTGTAACTTGATCCCTTCTCATATATATATATATATATATATATATATATATAGAGAGAGAGAGAGAGAGAGAGAGAGAGATGGACTTGGGTGAGCCATGGAGCTCCACGCGTTTGTACTTCACGTCATATTTTTATTTTAAAAGTCCAAACAACTGATCTGAACTGTTAGATGTAATCTCTATATTGAAATGTACTTAGAGACCAAATTTTATATTTTTTGAAAATTTTTACTATTTTTTTTAGAATTTTTCAAAATCAGTGTTTTCAAAAAATTGTAGACCATCAAAAACAGTGATTTTCAAAAATTCTAAAAAAAAATGTAAAATTTGGTCTCCAAGCACAATTTAATATGGATATCAACTTGAATGGTTCGGATCAACATTTTGAAGTTTGAAACAAGAGATATGAGCGCAAATTAAAACACTCACTCATATATATATATATATATATATATATATATATATATATATATATATATATATATATATAGGAACATGCTAGCGTGCTATGCATAGCATAGAATCCCTCTATGCAACGGTTTGAATTTTGAGTTTTCAAAATCCTAATGGTTGATCCAAACCGTTCATCTTGTTCTCCATATTAATATGTGTTTGGAGACCAAATTTTACATTTTTTGGAATTTTTTTACTATTTCTTTAGATTTATTGAAAATCGCTGTTTTTTTATGGTACAGATTTGCTAAAAACAGTGATTTTCAATAAATCTAAAGAAATAGTAAAAAAATTCCAAAAAATATAAAATTTGGTCTCCAAACACATATTAATATGGAGAACAAGATGAACGGTTCGGATCGACCATTAGGATTTTGAAAACTCGAAATCCAAGCCGTTGCATGGAGGAGTTCTATGCTATGCATAGCACGCTAGCATATTCCTATATATATATATATGAGGAGGGATCAAATAACACCATTTTTTGGTGACATCGGATGACACCGTCCATTTTCAAAGTCCAAATAGTCGATCCAAACCGTTCAACTTGATGGATATGTTAAAATGTGCTTGCAGATCAAATTTTGCATTTTTCTGAATTTTTTTTGGGTTTATTTAGAGGGGTTCAAAAATTCAACGGTCTGAATATAGCGATTTTGTTAAATACTTAATAAATAGTAAAAAAAATTCAGAAAAATGTAAAATTTGATTTCCAAGTTACTCTTAATATATTAATCATATTGAACGGTTTGGATCGACTATTTGGATTTTGAAATTTCGAAAATGGACATTGTCACACAATGTCACCAAAAAAGTGGTGTAATCCGATCCCTCCTCTATATATATATATGACGAGGGATCAAGTTACAACATTTTTTGAGTTATAACAAGTTGCAACAACTTTTTTTTTTTTAATTTTGAAAATCCAAATCGTCGATCCAAACCATTAGATATGATCTCTACAATAAAATGTGCTTGGAGACCAAATTTTACATTTTTTGGAATTTTTTTACTATTTATTAAGATGGGTACAAAAACTAGTCAAATTTAGACCATTGAATTTTGTACTCATCTTAATAAATAGTAAAAAAATTCCAAAAAATATAAAATTTGGTCTCCAAGCACATTTTATTGTAGAGATCATATCTAACGGTTTGGATCGATGATATGGACTTTCAAAATTAAAAAAAAAACTTGTTGTAACTTGTTGTAACTCAAAAAATGTTGTAACTTGATCCCTCATATATATAGGAATATGCTAGCATGCTATGCTTAGTATAGAACCCCTCCATGCAACGGCTTGGATTTCAAGTTTTCAAAATCCTAATGGTCGATCCGAACCGTTCATCTTGTTCTCCATATTAATATGTGTTTGGAGACCAAATTTTACATTTTATGGAATTTTTTTACTATTTCTTTAGATTTATTGAAAATCGCTGTTTTCAGCAAATCTGTACCATAAAAAAACAGCGATTTTCAATAAATCTAAAGAAATAGTAAAAAAATTTCAAAAAATGTAAAATTTGGTCTCCAAACACATATTAATATGGAGAACAAGATGAACGGTTCGGATCGACCATTAGGATTTTGAAAACTCAAAATCCAAGCCGTTGCATAGAGGGGTTCTATGCTATGCATAGCACGCTAGCATGTTCCTATATATATATATATATATATATATATATATATATATATAGAGAGAGAGAGAGAGAGAGAGAGAGAGAGAGAGAGAGATAGGGTAATAAATAATCGATTGTTCCTAAGGTCCCGTACAACCAAGTCGTTTTTCAATTTTTAAAGTCCAAATAATCAATCCAAACTGTTAGATGTGATCTCTATATTAAAATGTGCTTGGAGACCAAATTTATATTTTTCTAAATTTTTTTACTATTTATTAAGTTACTTTGAAAACTGTTGATCCAACAGTGGCTTCACAAAATAGTAAAATCAGAAACCACCGTAAGGCTACCATGCTTTGCAAATTAAAGTGGTTGTTTTAATTTGCGCTTATATTTCTAATTTCAAAGTTCAAATAGTCAATCCAAACTTCTTAACATGTTCTTTATATTGAAATGTACATAGAGACCAAATTTTACATTTTTTTTAGAATTTTTCATTAAATAAAACATTAAATAGTAAAATCTAAAAGATAGTAACATAATAAAATTTTCTAGAAAACACAACATAATTAAATATTGTAATTAATTATCATATAAAATGATGAACGAGCGGGACCTTCTTCTTGGAACTTGTGCTTAGTCATTCAATAAGATTAAAGAATAATTAGCCCGTATCGAATCTAAGTCTGAGTTCAAATTCGGATTTGAATCCAAACCGGAATTATGATTTTCATCAAAACCTAATCAGTCAATCCTTTACCAACAGAGACTGATCCACTTAACGGATTCCCAGCTATTAACTGGGTTTCGCCATATATAATTCAGCCAGTGTTTTTTCCTCGCTTGAGACATTTTCCAATGACGGGGACCATATATAGAATGGCATATCTAAAAAAAGCCAACGTAAATTAATTTCATATGGTTGATGCCTTTAAACGTTAATTTCCACCAGTAAATAAAGAATACGTTAATTGTCGATCAGTGTCATATCAATATCAATATCAGTGTAGGTTTTCAAATAAGGAACCGATCGACACTAAAGAGTAGTATATATCAATGTCGGTTAATTTAAATTGTAGGCTAATTTCTTTTGTATGATCAGAATTTCATATCGTTTCATAGATCAGAGTAGATAACAACTCCATTAGTATAATTCATGGAAAAATATATATAGTCTATCTTCTCTGCTTAATTAATTTGGTGAAAAAAAAAGGAGAAATCAATGAATAAATAAATATATACAAGATCTTAATTAATTAGTACCATCAGCAAAACGTTTCTTACTGAAAAATATTACGAAGAATATATATATTTAAAGGCAGCTACATGAAGACACAACCAACATTTCGATCACAATCATTTAACAAAAACCAGAACACGTACAAGTTACAGAACCCCACATGGCCACATAAATTAAAGCATCCCTTACTAAACATATAATTAACAGGATTGAAAAAACACAACAACATGTACGTGTTTAATTATTTCACACACTCAAGTTACGAAATCCTTAAATCCACTTACTAATTAATTAATTAATTAATTAATTAATTAATTAATTTAATTACTAGGTTTACCATGCCGGGATGATCCGCACTTGGGCACATTCTTGACGCCACACATACGTGGTAGATCCATGGCACGGGTCGAGTTGATATCCATCGCCTTAAGCATGTATGAATCCTTGTACTGGCACAGGCACTTGATATCAACAATCTTCACTGCCTTACAGCAATCATCAGATGGCTGGTCGACCGGGTTGTCGTTCTGTATACAAGGTTTGCATTCCATGAGTTCATCATTGTCAACACCGCAGATTCCATGCACTCCTTCAACTACTAGGAGGAATGCAACCATGGCCACAAAAACAACTTTGAGCTTCTGATCCATTAATTATTTTTGGAGCTGGTTGGTTTTAATTTGTTCGTTTGTGTATATAAATTGTTTTGTGGTGTAGTAGTAGTAGTAGTAGTACGTATACGTAGTAGTGGTGTGTTGATCGATCTTGGGTATAAATTAAATATATAGGGAGAATTAAGGGAGCCCGTGAGTAGATTTTGTCTTCATTTGATAGGTCACGGCCTCACGGGCTAACTTAATTGGTATATATATATTGTGTGCTAATGTTTTTTATCCAATCAGAAATAATTATTAAGTTTTGTCTATTGGTTGAGAGATTTGAAGGCTATTCATTTCATCATTGGTAGAATGTTAAATACATTAGATGTACTTGAATCTTAACTTTAGCTCTGAATGGGAACACGGATTTGGCAGATTGTTTAATTAGTTTGAATCTGTTAATCCAAAAACCCATTGGGACCTTGCGGGTATCCGGCCGGGTATGGCATATTGGCACGTGTGCCCAACCTTGATCTTCTGTGGTCAGTACTAGACTGTCTACAATATGACGAGTCAACGAAATATATATAAATTAATTAAAAACACCGTTGCTTTTAGGCATTAGATCTGCCCCAACAAGCAAGCAGCAGTGACATGGCACACGTTGCCTGTATCCATTTTTACAAGGAAATATAAAATCAACCTGGAAATCTATGGTCGGACGACTCGGACCCCCACCCCCAGTTTTACTGTTGGATAATATTGGGGTTTGTATCAATATTTGGGAGTGGTTTAAATAATGGCCATGCCTTTAGTAGTTTAGTAGTTGGGTTTCGTTTAGTTAGGCCATTTTAATTTAATTTAATTTAATTTAATTTAATTTAATTTAATTTAATTGTAACTAGACTAGATGTCGAGATGTGTCACGTACTAGCTAGGGTACGTTAAGCCACTGATTTATGTTCTGTCTGTGACTCTGTTCTCTGGTGCTCACGGAGTCACGGGTGTCGATCGCTATCCACTCATTCCTTCCTTCCTTTCTTCCCTTTTTTCCCATTCATTCATTCATTTTGGGCCTCCGGACTTGGCCCAATCACCAATGCACCAGAAATTAAGAGGCACTACACCTCCGATCCAATGTCCTATCGGCCCAACATAATCCTGGGCTTAAACTTCATAGGTTTGTCATGAACTCGTTTCCCCTAAAAAAAAAAAGAAAAAAAAAGAAAAAAAAAGAAAAAAAAAAAGAAAAGAAACGACTGCTTGCAATTAAGTTGCAACTTTGAAAATAGAGATATGGCATGGCATGGCATGGATCCATATATAGTACGTCCGGGTGAGAGCATTACAAAATTTTATACGCGAATCTTTATGTGGATCGGACGGCTCGGACTAGACATTGGACCGCCCCGATTCCCATGCCATTAAGACAAAAGAATTGCACAGCCCTACCTCTAGACACAGATCTGCATATGCAACAGCCAACAAATGAATATGACAGCACTTAATTAATTCGGATGAGAGATAGACTGTGTCGTGTCTAATTTATAGTTGGGGAGGGGGAGAGCGGTGTAGAGATCCTATAGATGCATGGGAAAATCTCTCTGACACTGGTACGCCTGTCTTTTTCTCCAAAGGGATTTTTGTTCGTTACAAGTTTTGTGAGCCTCGAGCTCGCTTGACCTTGTTTCTGTTCAAACTTCAAAAAGGCACCTTAATTTAATTCATTTCCTACTGCTTCCCCAAAAGAGCATCTCTAGCTAGCTTATCTCGTTATGGCCAAAAAGATCAATTTTCTAATTCTCTTCTTCATTCTTTCATCGCTTCTTTTTGGGGCTCTATGTAGACCTGGTAATTAAATTAAATTATTAATATAACCCCCCCCCCCCCCCCCCCCCCCCCCCTAACCCCCTTCTCTCACTAAACTAATTTCTCTGTTCGTAATTAACTTTGCAGATTATTATGAGGTCAAATATAGACATAAAGAAATATTCTTTCAGTCGAGCATGAAGAAACATCCAGAGGTGAAGTAAAGCATGGCTCTCGTAGTATAGTTAGCTTGTTGTTTTTTAATTAATTTCTTCAATTACGCATGTATGCATGCATGCATGGTATATATATACACGACTGCATTAAGTACGCGCGTGCTTTCATCGCTAAAACAATTACTTTTGAAGTTCATACATAATACATCACATATATATATATATATACACACACACATATATACTTTCTCAAGTTTCATGAAATAAATAAATTGATTTTGGTCCAATTAATTAATGAATAGTTATATATCTTTAATTAGTCTATTTGAATCTGACAATTAAGTAAATGAACATCTAGGGTTTGAAGAAGGAAGGTGGGCTTATTGGAGAAAAGGAAAGAAGAATGATAGGCTCAACGGCTCCGGCTTGTACATTCAATGAATGCAAAGGATGCCGGTTCAAATGCAGCGCCGAGCAAGTACCAGTCGATGCCAATGACCCCATGAATAGCGCCTATCGCTACAAATGTCTCTGCCACAGATCATGAGCTTAATTTCAGCAATTCCATCGAGAGTTATATTAATTATATGTACGTAGCTAGCTATAGGCTATAGCTAGTTGTTTTCTTTTTGTCTATTTAATTAGTTATTATATTTTGTTCAATTGGTATTGATGAGGAATGTTGTTTTCTTTCCTTCTGTTTTTTCTTTTTTTCTTTTTTTCCTTTTTTGCTCTTGGTCTCAACTATTAATTTTTGCCCTTTCCCCTTTAATTAGTCTGTCGGATTTCAGTTTCGGTCTCTTAATTAATTTCTACAATTAAGGTACGTAGTTATCTTTTTGAGCAATTAATTGTACTTTGGAAATGCTTATTGATTCAATTAGTTAATTAGCCAGAACTAAGAATTCTCTTTTGCAATAAGTCGACTGAATTTCGTCATTAATCACTACAGCAGAAATATTTTTCTGCGACCGTTATCAGCGACCGGCGCTTCCGCCGGTCTCAGATAATTGTTTCCCCTCCAAAAAAAAAAGAAAAAGCAAAAAACAACTGCGACGATGACCTATCTGCGACCGTATCTGCGACCGGCGCTTTCGCCGGTAGCAGAAAGTATTTTTTCCGAAAAAACAAATACGCGCCAGACCATCCTCCCGCGCGCCAAACCCTAACCCCGATCGTTTTTTTAGCCACACCACTGCCAGCAGCTCTCGTTGTACCCTCCTCCCTCACTGCCTGTACCCTCCCTCGTCCCTCGTTGCGCCACCAGCTCGCTAGACGGAGCGGCCGCACCACCGCCAGTTAGCAGCCAGCAGCCCCCTTCCCTTCCTCTCTACGCTAGTCAGCAGCCAGCACGACCATCGCCCGACTGATCGAGGAAGGTCTGAGGAAGAGCCAGCAGGTCCGTCGCATCACTGTCTCTTCTCCTGGTATTTCATTGATTTTTATTGAATTTTGATTCGATTTTTTGAAATGCCTTGAATTGAATTGGATTTTATGAAATTCACCAATCAATTGCTGATTTGGTACTGTTTGATTTAGGATTGATTTCGGGTGAATTTGGGGTATAATTTAGGGTTATTACCAATTTGGGTCATAATTTAGGGTAATGGCTGATTTAGTAATCAATTCGAGCTACTGTTGTTATTAATTGTGGTATCTAATGATTTGGTACTCATAAGCTACTTTTATTCATCTTTGATTTGGTCCTGTTTTATAAATTCGAGCTACTGTTATTCACCAATCTAGGTATTATCTTGGAACTACTTCCTAACTGCAAGAAAACAGAAAAATTGGTACGTGCTCAAATTGTATACCAGTACACAAAAAATGGGGTTTCTAATACAACACCTCATGTAGTTGTAAAATCTGTCATTAAAATCGGTTTAAGTGCTTATCAGCATTCTGGCCACCGTTTTCTTATTTTTATTACTCAAGTTTAAACCTTCCTTATTTTTGAATGTGAGACCGATGATTTTTACTGCATGGCATACATAGCTTACTGCATTGTCAGTGGCAGTGCACAACCGCAAAAGCCAATGAAAAGTTAACTAGAACAAAACAAAAAACAATTAAGATGAAAAGCGCATGCACCGCCAAATTAAGCAATTTACACAATCATACCCTCGAACTTTGTTTATTTTATTTTAAACCGCGTTAGTTAGTGTTATCTGTTATGGTTTGTTTTGTTTCTAAGCAAAGACCATTAAGTCGGGTTTTAGTCTGGTACTGGTGTACTAGCTAGCTAGCTAGCTTCATATAGCATAATATCACATATTCACATGCACCCAGAAAAAGAACACATGGCCATAGGTAGAAATCATGACTTTTTAAAATTTGGCAGTAGAGGATAGAGGTAGAGGTGCACTCCTGTTTCTTTCTGATCTTTTAATTGTGAGATCTTTCCTTGCACATGGCATTGGCATATATGATATAGTCACTTGAGAAATGTCATGTGTGTGTACATGATGCTACTAATTAACTTGTTAAGTGTTTCTCTGAAATAAGTTTTTCTCTTTTGTATTCTCTTGTTTCTTATATTAAAAATCATATGTTAAAAACAGAACTTTCTTTTGATGTTGTTGTGAAATAAAGGTAAATTTCTAAGCTCATCTCTAGATATGGCACCGAGTAGAAAGGGAAAGGGAAAGGCACCGGCGGAAGATGAAGGAGAGTCTAGTGAGAGAAATGTTCGCGGTCGAAATGCATATAAAGCGCCGCCTTCAGATCCGAGTTTGCGACCAGTGCTTCGGTTGGCGGGTTTCAAGTAATATTCAATTTTTTTGTATGTTGTAATTATGCTTTAATTGTAGTGATCGTAATAATTATTTCTATTTGTAGGACTTTTGATGCAGGGCATCCAGAGAAGACGAAGGATGTTGCCAAAATTATTTCGCAGGAAGTACGAAATAATTATCCTGGCCCGTACTACAGATACACGGATTTTCCCCAGGATAATAAAGATATTATCCAGACAGAGTTTTTGGTAAGTAAAATTTTTTGAAACAAATCCTCTAATAATAACGATATTATCTAGGAAGTACGATATTAATTGTCCACTATGCATTGCAGAAGCACTATCAGTTTGCATCGGATGTAGTGGAGCGTGAGGCATGGACTACATTTAGAAAAATAGCTAATGTACGGCTGAAAGATATGCTTAATAAATGCAAGGGGGCAGCAAACAAGCAGTACGGAGATTCAATGCTTGAGTGGAAGGAGCGTGGGGCTGCTCCTCGCCCCTACTGTGAATGGATCAAGCCAGCGTACTGGCCCGAACTCGTTGATCATTGGTGCAGCGATGATTTTACTAGTCAGAGTAAGCGAAATGCAGAAAATAGGGCCTGTCGAAGGTGCAGGGGCTTCGACGGGCTCTGTGAACATGCTTGTTCACAAACAGCGCTTCGTAAGTTGTTTTTCATTAAATTAATATAGTTTCATTCTTATTGAATATAATCGAACTAACCTTGATAATTTTTTTTAAATGAAATTGTCTTTCAAATTCTTAATAGGAGCAAACACAAGGGCGCGAACCCAGATGGAGCGATGAGCTGTTTCAGCCTACCCATACAAACAAGAAGACTGGGGAATACGTTAGTACTAAGGCTAAAAATGCACAGGTAATAGTACTTTCGAATCATTGTATAAAATATCATGGTTCATGTTGTACGCAACATTATTGTTATATTTTATAAAATTTGTAGCTAAAATATGAGAAAGCTATGAAGGACAAGTATGGAGAGGATAAAGAGACATGGCCCAGATACGACGCTGATCTCTGGTTCACTACGGGCGTTCATGATCAGAATGTCCACGGCGATAACTATGGTCTCGGTGCTCTAGGTAAAATAAACATTTTTTGAAATTTAAAATTTATTTTTAGTTTTGTCAGATAATACTAATTGTTTTACTTTTAATGTTTCAGGCAAGACGAGAGGCATGTTTCGCTCTGGTGGGTCTAGCAGTGCTCGGTCGCACTCATCACAGTCATATTCTTCTATGCCGCCATCGACGCATCTCACAGAAGAAGATGTTGAGAGGATATCTTCCCGATTACTTGATAAGATGGAGGCTCGCATCGAGGCTCAGGTGGAGGCTCGGTTGGAGGCTCGGTTCAGAGCTCAAGTACGAAATTCAATATTTCAGTATGTTTTAATTGTGAAATGTAAACCCTAAATCATAATTATCTAAAATATCCTTTTACAACTTCACAGGGAGGTTCAGGCTTGCAGTCGGCCTCGATTCCCGCTCCTCAGGATGATGACGAGGATGACGGCGACGATGATGGCGACGATGGTACTGTTTAGTTTAGTTATTTATATCTTATTCAGATGTTGTCTTGACATTTAGATTATCTGTTTATGGTACTTGATTAGATTATCTGTTTATGTTATGCGACATTTAGATCGATATATTACTTGATATTTTGATGTTTATGTTTGATCGATATATTATCAGTTTTTCGATATTTATGTTTATATTTATTTTTTATGTATCGATGTTTTGTATTTATGTATTGTATATATCGATATTTATGTTGTATGTTGGTACGTGTCAGAAAATTTAATTAAATGGTGCAAATTTAAATAATAACAAAATTCTAAAAAATTGTCAGAAAACTTTCTCCGACCGGTTTATGATTTTCTGCGACCGTTAATTTGGTCGCTGAAACAACTTCCTGACGTCAGCAAAAACAAATAGCGACCAAAAATATTTGGTCGCAGAAAAAGTATCTGCGACCGGCATACGTCATTCAGCGACCGTTTACGTCAGCAGAAGAGCATCAGCGACAGTGCTTTCTGCGACCGGTCTATTAGCGACCGTAATCATCTATCAGCGACCGTTATTATTTTCTGCGACTGGAAATCCAGTCGCAGAAAGTAATTTCTGCTGTAGTGAATAATATTAAAAAAAACTCTATTGAAACTATTTTTCTGCTCTCCTGTTCATTTCCTAACGGGTCAAAAATTATACCTTCATGTCCTTATAAATGATTCATGTATCTCATTAAAATTTATATATTACAATCTAAGCATCATTTAAAAAGACAACATATACTAAAATGAATCATAAAATTTTAAAATTTTGCATTTTACCAGAATATATATGCAGATTTTATTGAGATGCTTAGATTGATCGTTTGGACATAAAAATGAATTTATTTTATAAATCATAATTAGAAAAAAGATTTTTATGAAACCAAAATCATTATATTTTTTATAAAACCAAAAGAACTGAAATGTCATTTTGGTCCTTCTTTTTTTTTTGGGACCGAAATGACATTTTAGTTCTTATGAATTTTGTAAAAAAAATAATTATATTGGTTTCATAAAAATCTTTTTTCTAATTATGGTTTATAAAAAGAATTCCATAAAAATGTAAAATTTGACCAGTTAGCAGGTCTGATCTAGATCATTCATTTGTAGAATGACTAAGCTTCCCTTTTGATTTTAAAATTTTAATTATATATAAAAATTTAATAAAATTTTGATTTTTTTTTTGGAACTTTTTATGTAGTATATATAATCACCCTCAGATAATATCAAATATATAGTTGTAGTCTAGTAGTTGAAATTTTATTTTGTAATTGAGGTAGCTTGAGTTCAAATTCCACTAATTACATTGTGCATTTAAATTTTCAGTCTTTTATTAAAACTTTCTAATTCTGCCCCTGCTCGTCTAATGCTAGGTTTTTTTTTTTTTGGTTAAAAAGACCATTGGTCCAGTTTTATTAAGAAACATAGTTAATTTACACAAGCTACTACCCTAGTCAAAAGGCAACATATATTTTCCAACAAAGAATTATCTATCTAACATACTTACAAGCATAAAGCTTGTGCATCAGAAAGACTAACAGAAAGACTAACAACTGACATAAAGGCAAAAAATCGAAGTTTGGACTGACTACCCTAGACAATTGCATATGGACTAATTCCATTGACCAACAGCACCCTGTGCAATTCTTTTTATTCGGAGTGAGCTTCACCAGAGTGGCACGGTACTAGTTGATCATCGCCAGGCCACCAAATCCAGAGGGGTCTGTCATCCAACATCTCTTCTGTAGGCATCCAGAGCCGAGGCACCTCCTGAGGTTGCCCCTTCATTGTCTTCTTGCCTAATCAATATTGAATTAGAGAAACAATTAGAAAAATAATACTACGGCTAGTTCTTGGTGTAACATGTTGAAAGCAAAGTTCATTTCAGTGTTTCCAAATTGTTCAACAAATAGCACTAAAAATCATTAAGAATGCAATTTGATCATATTTGGTTAAAGTCAATGCAAATTTTAGTACATCTTCTATGGTGTGCCAGTCACTAAAGTGGTTTTGACTCTGTCCCATCCAGAACTAGACTTAATTGTTTGACAAAGGGACACGCAACAAACATATGGTTGGTTGTTTCTATTTGAGTACAGAACTGACAGGACATGGGTCTGTTCCAGTCTCTATTATGAAGTACATCTTTTGTCAAAATTTTATGTTGGCACATAATCCACATAAAAATTTGAATTTTATGTGGAATTGGGAGAGACCACCATAGCATAGCATTTTCAACTAATATTCCTCGAAAATTTAAGATGCTATATAGAGATTTGACTGAAAATTGTCCTGATGATTCCTATCGCCATGCCACCTTATCGTGGGAGTGAGTAAATGAGATGGTGCTAATCAAGTGAAAAATAGACCCCCACTCTTGTTGATTTACCCCTGTCAGAGTCCTTCTAAAGGATACACACTCTCCCTGAGAGTATACTGCATCTGTTAATAAGATTTGTTGATTCCAGCAGATGTCAAATAAATGTGGATACATAGTGGCTAAAGAACAATTATTGTACCAAATATCTACCCAGAATTTGACCTTTGACTGGGCGCCAGGAGTGAAAGAGATACTAATATGACCTAAAGATTCAAGTATCAAAATAGTAGACCAAAATGGAGAATACAATGTATTATGTTCTACTACATAAATGTGATGAATGAGGGTTTTCTATTGGCTATTAAAAGAAGGGTCTTTATATTTCCACCACTACTTGGTCAGCAAAGAAATATTTATATGCCTAAGATTGATGATACCTAAACCTCCATATTCTTTTTTCATGCACAAGGAAGGCCATTTAATGAGTGAGTACTTTTTCTTTTTCTTATCAGTTCCTTGCCACAAAAATCGACATCTAATGGTATCAATTTCTCTAATGATAGAAGCAAGGACTTTAAATAAGGAAAAAGCATATAAGGGGACTGCTATAAGTACTGAATTGAGTAAGGTTTTCCTGCCCCCAGTGACAAGAGTTGCCCCTGCCAATTATGCAGCTTTTTTCCTACTTTATCTACTAAAAATCTCCAATCTTGCACACTAAGTTTTTTATCATGCAAGGGTAGACCTAGATATTTGATGGGAAAAGAAGCAGTTTTGTATTGAAAGGTATGAGCAAGTGCAGAGGCATTGTCATGGTTAATACTATACAGTTCTGTTTTGTCCAAGTTGACTTTTATACCTGAAATGGCTTCAAAAGCTTGCATAGCCCACCATGCAGCCTTAACTACTTTTTGATTGGCCTCTAAAAATAAAATGGTATCGTCTGCGTAATGGCAATTAGTAATAGCTTGATTATCGAAGCAAGGGGGACCTAAACCTTGAAGGACTTGAGCAGTTCTACCTTTACCAAATATTCTACTCAAAGTATCGAAAGCTAAGATAAAAAGAAATGGAGAAAGGGGATCACTCTGTCTCACCCCCCTCTTGCAAT
Organism: Carex pumila; assembly: GCA_033356055.1. NCBI lineage: Eukaryota > Viridiplantae > Streptophyta > Magnoliopsida > Poales > Cyperaceae > Carex > Carex pumila. Next base: position 33,034 of record JARJHM010000689.1, read on the forward strand.
AAAAATAAGGAGTGAGGTTTCCATTAAGAGAAATACACGACTGAGAACTGAGAAGCCACTGTTCAATTCACAGATACCATCTATGGCAGAATCCTCTACTTTTAATGACTTCTAAGAGATAGGCCCAATTCATCTTATCGTATGCCTTATCAAAATCAACTTTAATAATTACCCCTTGCTGATTATGTGTTTTACTATAATGAATTATTTCTTGACCTATCACTACATTATCTAAAATGTATCTATTAGGTAAGAAAGCTGACTGACTAGCGTCTATGAGCCTACTCATGATAGGGTTGAGTCTATGAGTTTAAAACTACAATTCACTAAGCCGATAGGCCTATATTTGCCTATGGTATTGGCATCTTTGTCTTTAGGAAGTAGACAAATTATTGATTTGTTTAGTTTATCTAAACAGAGACTGTTTTGAAAGAAGTGTTGACAGAGAGTGAGTAAGTCATCTTTAACTACATCCCAAAAAAATTGATAGAATTTAAAGGAAAACCCGTCAGGACCCGGGGCCCCATTAGGTTCACATGCAAATAAGGCTCTGTGAATTTCCTCCATTGTAATGGATTGTTGAAGAGACTCATTCTCAGCTGGTGTTACTACATCCTGTGGGTTCCAAAAGCCTTCTACAAAGGAGGCATATTTATAACCTGGGACCCCTAGAACACTTTTATAGTAATCACTAACATGCTGTTTAATCTCTGTCATAGAATGTGTGAGTTTATTATTAATTTCTAAACTAGTAATCTGATTTCTCTTCTTCCTATGATTAACTACTACATGAAAAAACTTGGAATTTTGATCCTCTTCATCTAACCATTGTTGCTTTGCTCGATGTTTCCAATAAATTTCTTCTTATAAGTATATGTCTTCTAGCCTAGATTTCAGGGAGATCCACTCTTGATGTTCTAGTGGAGAGAAGGGTCTGGTCTCTTGGAGAATTTCTAAAGTATATAATCTAGACAAAATATTTTGTTTCTCTCTTTTCTTTTTCTCATAGTGATTTTTAATCCAATCCTTATTTATTCTCCTAACATGGCCTAATTTATGTTGCCAACTACTAGCAATATCAGGGAGGGCAAGAGGTGTCTCGTTCCACCAGATGGGAATTAAGAAGTTGTAGGAATTCCTCTTGTTCTAACCATAGTGGGTCTAATGCTAGTTTATTAGCAAAATTCTATATGTGTGTGGGTGTGTGGGTGTGTGTGTCTAGAATAAACTAATTAATTAACTTTTGTATTGACTATAACATATATATGGTCTAAATGATAATAAATATCTGGGCTCGTTAATTACGCTAGCTTCAAATAATTAATAAACCAAACATTTCTATAGGAATTTACTTAATTTTGATCCATACAACAAGAGATAAATAAAAATTATTGAAAATAATACATTCAAGTCATATTTGAAAACATAATGAAATTTGTAAGGTCCAAGCCAAAAAATTATACAATTTTAATTCGAAAATGATTCTGAAATATATATATCCAATATTGGAATGGTTCTGCATGTAATGGCGAAATGAACATGTTGAAATATAATTTACTTAATTTTGATGTACTTGAAGATACGTATATTTGAAGATTAGAATTCATTTAAATCATATTTTAAAAAGAAATAATTTTTCCAATTTTGGTTTGGTACATCACGGAAAAAATAATATACAACCGCCAAAAATAATTTCAAAACTATTCAATATAGAATATATTTTTTGCTCGAAATAATAAAAGAAACTTTTAAAAGAAAAGGAATTATCTCAATGCAAAATGTGCGAGATATATATATTCGGTTAAAGAAAATACCAGACCTAATATAATTAAAGACAATTGTAATTTGACTAAAATTGAAGGCCTGACTACAAAATTGGGAAAATATTTAAACTTTCATGACTTTATATCGCATGAGTGAGATTGTATAATTTCTCATTTGGTGGTTAGTTTGAATATTCAGTGCTTCAATATAAATATAAATGAACACAGAAGGGACCACAAAAGATATTCACGTAACTTTTACATGACATGTGAAAAAATGAAGTCACCCGTTAATTATATGCAATTTCACATAAAAAAGTTATGTAAATTTTATACAAAGGCAGAATTTCATGTATATCCCTCAGAAACTTTAATACTCCGTATTTTCTCCTCTAAAATTCATAATATCATATTTATCCTTTTAAACTTTAAAAACTCACAACTTTATCTATTTTTATATATTTTATATTTAAACTCATTTTAAAATTATGAAGTATCCAATTTACACCTTACTAAAAATGTTGAAATTTGATATGGAAATTAATTTATATGAAGAAATGTGTCCTTTTGACATGTCAGGACGATAGTATATATTTCCGGTGCGCCTTGCCGAGCTCTATGGAAGAAGACATCAAGTATTTGGTAATTTAAACATTTGTTTACAAGCTTTCAAATTTTTCGTAACACCTCATGTACAAGCGTATAAAACTCATTAATAACAATTCAAAATGTCTAGAATAAAAGGTATAAATCTCATGTACAAATAATTTAAATCTCAAAAATAATACTTCAAAGCGTATAAATCTCAAAAATAACACTGCATATATAAAGCTCATGTACAAAACATATAAACCTCATGTACAAAACCTTGAAAATTTTAATGGTTGTAGAATAAGATTTAAAAACTTGAAAATTTAAAGTGCTCATGAGTTTTACTTTAAAAAAAACAAATGTCTTGAAAATTACTCAAAATTATTTCTTCATGGATCTTATTTGAAAGATAAAATCGAATATAAAATGTTCGTCTTTTTAGATTCGTAAAATTCATCATGAATCGTCGAAAAAATGAATTAGAATTATTAGAGGAAAAATTAAAAAATAGTGGGTAAAAAAAATCTTTCATTTTTTGGTTTAAAGACAAAAGTAATTAAGAGTGAAAACTATCTAGAAATGTTTTTAGACAGAGGTTTAAATGTTTACGAGTAACATTTAAAAAAGTTATAAACATAGCTTTAAATGTTTAAATATTAGTACTAAAAATGAAAGTTAGACAATATTGTAAAGTTTTTTTTTTTGTTTCTATTAAACTACTTGGGAGACGTGCTCGAATATGATGGCTTGGAGACTAGAACATTCCTATATCATTTAATGGGTACGCTTGGGATCATGCCATCATTTGTGTGGTTGGTCAAAATTTTGATTGTGGCCACTAGGGCTGAATCCGCATCGTTTGCATTAATTGAAAAGAGCATCTTTTGAGTTAATACATGTTTGTCAATTGATTGTAAATGGAGTTCATTCGGTCCTCGTCTAAAACACAGTGATCTTTAATATTAATATGGATTTAATTGAAACAAATCTTAAAGCTAATGAGATAGTCCAAATTAGTGTATTTATACTCGTGCGAGTACGGGTACCCTGGGTATACCCGAGTCGGGTACGGGTACGGGTACATCTCGGGTACAAGGGTATATGGGTAAGGGTATCTCGGATATATTTTTCAAAATCCATACCCTATCCGTCCTATACCCGTACCCGTGTACCCTTGATAGGTAGGGCGGGTACAGATATCCCAGACGACGGATACGGACGGATATATCCGTTAAGGGTATTGTTAATACTTTAGTCCAAATGATTCATTTTTGAGTTAATGCAGAGGATACGAATTGACTAGGGCTGGGGCCTGTGGGGAATTTTTTTGATAAACCATAATTAAGAAAATTATTTTTACCAATCCAGCATGATTGTTTTTTTTTTTTCAAAAATCAGAAGGACCGGAGGAGCCCTCCGGTCTCAGTTTTTTCTTTTCCTCAAGACCGGAGGAGCCATCCGGTCTCAATATATATATTATTTTTTTTACTTTTTCCACTTTTTTTCGTGCGGCGATCTGTGTAGCATCTCTATTTTTTATGTATATAATATATATATATATGTGTGTGTGTGTGTGTGTGTGTGTGTGTGTGTGTGTGTGTGTGTGTGTGTGTGTGTGTGTGTGTAATATATGTATATATAATATATGTATATGTGTATGTGTATGTGTATGTGTATATATATATGTATATATAATATAATATAATATATGTAGGCTGTGGCTAATTTTCTGCCGGTAGCATTTCTGCCGGCAGTGCTACCGCCATTTTTTATTTTTGTGATGTTCAAACAACAAATCCAAACCGTTAGATATTTAATCTATATTATAATCTACTTGGAGACCAAATTTTAGATTTTTTGGAATTTTTTTACTATTTATTAAGATGATTTGAAAACCGTTGATTTAAATGCTGCAGAAATTTACTGAAATCAGCGGTTTTCAAACTAGCTTAATAAATAGTAAAAAAATTCCAAAAAATGTAAAATTTGGTCTCCAAGTAGATTATAATATAGATTAAACATCTAACGATTTGAATTTGTTGTTTGGACATTACAAAAATAAAAAATGGCGGCAGCACCTTCGGCTAAAATGCTGCCGGCAGCAAATTAGCCGGACCCAATATATGTATATCAGTATATAAGTATATATGTATATATGTATATATAATATATGTGTGTATATATCAAAATCGTTATATCCAGACTGTTGAATTTTGTACTCATCTTAAAAAATAGTAAAAAAATTTCAAAAAATATAAAATTTTATCTACATGCATATTTTTAGCATAAATATTATGTTGAACGGTTCGGATCGACAATTTGAACTTTGAAAGCGAAGATATAAAATATGAGGCATTAAAATCCTACTCATTATACATATATTATACATACACATATACATATACATATATTATATATACATAAAATAAGAGATGCTACACAGATAGTCGCACAGAAAAAAAGTGAAAAAAGTGAAAAAAGTGAAAAAAGTAAAAAAAAAAAAAAAAAAAAAAAAAAATTGGACCGGAGCCTTGGTCCGGTCTTGACAAATTTTGTTGGGATATATGTAGTGAGATCTTCTGTGGATTTCTATGGCTTCCGTTAAATTTTGAAAAAAAAAATATTGAGACCGGATGGCTCCTCCGGTCTTGAGGAAAGAAAAAAACTGAGACCGGAGGGCTCCTCCGATCTTTCTGGTTTTTGAAAAAAAAAAAGCAATCATGTGGATTAATAAAAATGATTTTCTTAATTATGGTTTATCAAAAAAATCCGCCTGTGGGGGTATATAGATTGAGAGCGACTTTACAATAGAGAACCTGGACAAGACAAGCATTGACCTAGAAGGAGCTAGAGGCTCTGAAATATATATTTTATTTATTTATTTATTTATTTATTTATTTTGTACGGTTTTATAACTATAAGTCATTCTGAGTTAGGTATGGTAATTGAGCCGGTCAGGTCAATGTTGGGTTGAGACGTTGAGTCGTTGAGTCGGATTGGATTAGTTTAGGTCGGGTCGAGTTTTAGGTTATCCAATATCATTTTATTAACATAAACATATTTTATATTGACTCTAGTCGGGTTTTGAGTCTTTTCAATTTGGATCAGATCTAAATTAATATAAATTTTTAGCTGTTCGATCGGGTCCGAGTCAAGTGAGAATTTCTTGTAATTTTTAAACTAAAAAGGAGGATAATATAAATATATTATACATGCAGATTTATAGTTTATCCTTATCCTTCTAGACATGACGGCTGGTAAGTTACGAAATTCGTTTTTCCATAGAGGGACCTACCTATATACGAAATACGGCTGGTAAGTTATGACACCGCATAATAGACCGTTTGAGATCGCCATAGAAGGAATTGAACATACTCCTTTTAAAATAGTACTACTGTCACTGTGTGGTGTGCACCGTGCACGTGACTGGTCCCAACTCCCGAGTGGCAAGCCCCAAACGAAGAAATCAAATTGGGGTGGGGACGTGGGGTTGTTGGATTCAAAAGGGGTCAGACTCAGACTCAGACTCAGACTCAGATTTGTTTGCATCTGTAATGCCTACAACTCTCTCCCTGGCGTGTCGTGTCTAGAGTCGATTTGGCAATATCAATATGCCAAAATACAGCAGCAACGGAACTGCACAATTGCACATTGCACATTACGCATGGGCATGGGCATGGATGCCTAGACAAAGACAACACTAGCATATGGGCCCACGGCCCAAAAAAAAAGCCTAGATTGGGCCATGGTAGGTCACGGCTCACGCTCTACTTGGAAGTTCACTTGTTTTAACCTTTCTTTTATATCTCTCTCTTAGACTCTTACGTCCGTCTAATTAATTGATAAAGTTTATTAAAGGAAAAAAAGTTAACAAAGGAAAAAAACCATATAATTTGTATCTCTAATCGTAACCTAAATAAAGAAAGGTACTAACTGCTACAATCATATCGATCTGTCAACCTGTGTCTGTCGATTTCTGCAAATACAAATCTAGCATTGACTTAAACTTGATGAATTAATTAATTAATTAATTAATTAATATATATTTAGAAAACAATTTTATGTTACAGTACATCATTTGTTATTTTGCAGTACGTACATCCATCATCATTCATCCATGAACCATTAATTAACTGGTACTCCCAAATCCCAATCGATCGGTATTGAAAATATATCTTATCTCATGTTTGTACTCAATACTAGTACCAATCAAGTCAGTTCATCAATGCCCTGCTACTGCTAGCTACAATAGAATGACATTAATTAGGAGCTTCCCAGTCCCAGCTATGACCAGATTAATCTAAGCCACCATACCAAAAGCTGTAATATCACCTACAGCCTACTAAACAACAACAAGTCCCTTATTCAAAAATGGAGAAATTTGTTTCACCTTTCTGTCGGGACTCCACACACCAAAGATAGTGACAAGGATCGGATGTACTCAAACAACCAACCTTCATTTGCTATAACGGGTTATTCATTCTTCTAAGTTCTAAGTCTTTTCCCACCTGTGTTACCAAATATATACAAACAATAATAACAAACAATAAGATATATATTGTTACATCTTTTATACAAACAAATTAATAAAGAAATTAAAAGAATTATGCGTGCATGCCAATCGTTCCCGCCACCTGGTCTAACTGATGATACCACAAACAAACAAATTAACACAAACTTGAGGAAAAAAAAGCTTCTTCTCACTTTTATGTCAAATATTGACAGAAAAAGGGACAGGTAATTTTGAGGAGCGACCTTATTTGCTCTCCAGTAATGGCTATTAGGAGCATTTCACCGTTTTCCTTGTACAATGGCGCATCAATTTTTGTAATTTTTCTTCTTTCACTTGGGCCGAATTTTTTCTATGTGCTGGGAGATGGTGAATCTATGGAAGATGGTTCTGGTGCCAAATACCCTGGATGTAGCAACGAATTCAGAAAGGTATATTTTTCATTTGCCGGAATTGATCAAACCAATGAACTCTGAGAAGATTGCGATTCAAAATCATGCTAATCATGGATGAGTAGATGTAATTGTTAATGTTAATTTGTATTCAACTCAGGTGCATTTGGTTTGGGATGTAAATAGAATTAAAGATTGCCAAAAAAATAAAAATAAATTGCTCTGAGTCAATTAGTTAAATGATATTGCAATAACTCATCCATGTAATGTGTTGCATATCTGAAACATACCATTCTGGATTGATAATATAGTGTATTTGCTTTGTTGTTTACCTATCCACTGACAAGGTTCCTTGAATATTTAAATATCTGGAACAAATGCAGGGTAGAGAGCTTCCACTCATATTTACTAATTAGTACATGGTAACATAAACATATTATATACAATATATTATAACAGGCAAGCTTAGTCCAGGCAAAACTCAATGTAGTACTACATATTGGTTGGCAAGGTCTTACATAAAAACTGATTCTTACCAGAACCAGCCTATGCATGAATTTTGTTTCAGCACACATATATAGTTCTTGTTTCTAATTAATATTTTTAGTTAACTACTCTATTAATGGCTTAGGTTCGAGTAAGAATATGGTTGAAAGGTGCAGAACAGCTGAGCGAACTTGGAATAAATGCCAGATTTGGGGAAGTTTTGCCTGTTCTCCAAGCTGATGCTGTGAATAGGCAAATTCTTATTGCAAATCCTTTAAATAGTTGTGCCAAAATGTCTTCATTAGTAAGTATATTTCAATTTTGAAGCATCTTTATCTGAGTATCAAAGATTGGTATCTTGCCCAACTTCTTCATTACATTCATCTTATAGGCAAGCATACAAGTTTTGTTAACATAAATATGGTAGAAACTGTATATTATGTTTAGTTGTGTATAATTGAGAATATGGTGTTTATGTAGGAGGCAGCAAATGCTATAGTACTGGCAACAAGAGGAGAATGTACTTTCCTTGAGAAAGCTAAAATCGCGCAGTCATCTGGTGCGGCTGGCCTTCTCTTGGTTAACACTGATGAAGGTCTCTCTCTTTCTTTTTATGTCTCTCTCCCCAAACAAATATCCCCTCCGAAATACACCATGCATGCTTGCTATGGGAACACAGACAGATGAAACTTATGCAATGCTTGATAAAAGAAGAAACAAAGTTTACATACTCACACGTGCCACACACAACCAATGAGTATGAAATGAGATCATCAGACAAACATAATTGATTGATATTAAGAATTGGACCTGCATCTCTCTGTAGAAAGACGGGGCTCATGCCTCTGTGCTAAGCCTGCAGTTCTTTATCTATAATTGATCATTTGAATAATATTTAATTATTTACTAGTGCATTATTCATATAAAAAAAATATTTTTAAACCTAATATACTAAACTTGTTTGGGTCTCAGTATGACCCTGCCAGACCAGCAAGGTGACTGTTACACCAGGTCATCTGGTGTAGTCAGTTTAGATCCAGCTTCCTTAACTTATATGACATGACCACAAATCACTAAAATTTCCACATCTTGATTGATATTTCAGATCTTGAGGAGATGGTATGTTCAGTAAATGACACGGCATCTGATGTTAAAATACCGGTTGTAATGATATCATCATCTGTTGGAAATAAAATTATAGATTCTTTGCAGAAGAAAGCAAGAGGTAAGTTTCAGTGCACCTATTTGGTATAGTACCAGAGCCCCAGTAACAGTAGATAACACGTGCACCCTTTCTTTGGTATAGTATCTAATTTTCTCTCTTCTCTCTCTCTCTAGTTGACGTGCTGCTATATACACCAAACAAGCCCATATTCGACATGGGGATAGCGATTCTGTGGATCATGGCTGTCGGATGTACTGTCTGTGCGGCTCTTTGGGGAAAATACATTTCATGTGACGAGGCAAGATCCAAATAGTATTTTTAATGGTTTTTCATACACATTAGAAGATAGTCTTTTCATTCTACTAAAGAATCAATTTGTAAAATATGCCAAGTCTCAAGAAACAGATATGGAGAAGCTGACATCATTCCATATCTAACCGACTAAGCTATTGGTAACCTGATACTATGCATTGCCTATCAAAATTATATAATGTCAGATAAACCCTATAAAATATAAGGGTATCCTATGTGCCCTACCCTTCTCCATTTTCTTCAGAATGTAACCCAAAATACCCCTCCTTTCTCTCTCTGGTATATTGGCATCAATGGGTTTAGGGTTTTCCGGGTGTTGTTTAGAAGGACTCTGTTAATGGAGGATAAAATGATGGATCATATGTCTTACAAGGGTACAAATACAACATATGACTTGCTTTTGTCTTGTTAAGTACATCATCATGAAGCCTTCATTTTATAGTTATATTAGTGACAAATATGCAGTGCTTACAAGTTACACCCAAATATACTACCTATTTGCAAAAAATTAACATCTTGACATTGCTAGTATTGTCCAATAATTTAAGTCCCATTGATGTTGACAATTTACCCTATTCCTGAATAGATTTGCACGGTCTCAAGTTTTGATAAACAATTTTGTTTAGATTTTCCTACTGCTAGGGACAATTAGATATTCTATCTATTGAACCTTTAATTTAACAGCTCACTGCTAGTTCCATATAAACCAAGGACATGAACACATTCATGGCAAATACATTAAAAATGTGTTGTTTCACTTGTACGTTCAGTAAATGTTAGATGTAATTTGTGAAAAGAAGAAAAACCATAACAAAGAATGAAGTGTATTTCTTATTGTTGTTTCAATTTCAATAATCTATTATTATTATTATTGTTATTATTATTATTATTATTATTATTACTGCTGCTGCTGCTGGTACTACTGTTATTACTGTTATTACTACTGTTATTAGTACTGTTATTATTACTATTACTATTATTGTTATTATTCTTATTCTTATCCTTATTCTTGTCCTTGTCCTTGTCCTTGTTATTGTTAGCTTACTTTTGTTTCTAATGCATAGGAATCACCTGAAGATGATGATGATGATGATGGGGTGTTCGAAATAAAGGCATATGGAGCCATAGTATTTGCGGTGGTCGCATCAGCAGCCTTAGTAATTCTATATTTCTTCATGTCTGCTGCTATTCTTTGGGTGGTTGTCGTCTTATTTGCATTTGCTGCTATTGAGGTTTGCACTTGTCTTTTATAACTACTCTTAATTGTAATATTACCACACAGACCCCTGAAATATCATGCTTACCCATTGGGAGGCATTGTAGAGAATATAAAATGCATATGTTTCTCCCTTACCTTGTCCATTTACTTCACAAGATGTCCTACAGTAGCACCATACTACTTTCTTCTTGTTCTCTTTACAAATGAGAAGGTATGAGAGGTAATTTGGGTAAATTTTTAAAGATATTAGGTGACAAAGTGTAGGTGTTAGATTTTCGGTGCTTTAGATATCCTTCGTGATGTTCCTCACTATGTGTGATATTTTTCTTTCTTTCATTTTACATAATGATAATTTGCATCTTGAACTTGTCAGGGAATGCACTTTGTGGCTGTAACTCTTATCACAAGGTATGTGACCTGACTAATGGTTACTTTCAAATGTTGGGTACCTTGTCCAATTTTATTTTTCATTTCATGATATTCATTTCTCAACCAAAACAGCACTTACAATATATTGTGGATGACCAGCACGTGAGTGGTAGTGTATTATGCTCTACAAAGGGTTATTGGTATAGACTGTTGGCTGTGAATTTTGCCTGCCATTACAACTGATCATAGATTAACCTTGTCATTACTAAGTATCTGGTACAGAGATCTTTAAAAAGGTACCAGTGATCCTGGCTTTAGTTATGTTCATCCTTTCTAGGCTAGTTTAGCCCTTGTTTGTTCAATCAGGATCCATAAGGCAGGATGGTTTCTTTTTGGAGATTTGAAATATTGAATAGAGGTACATGATGTATGGTTAAACAGAGTATTTAAAGGATGTGAACGGAAGGTGAAGGTGCCATTGATAGGGGAACAATTGATCTTAAGTTTTATCGTGGTACCAATCTGCATTTTTGTGTCTGTTTGGTGGGCCATCCATCAGGACTCTCCAAGTGCCTTTGTTGGCCAAGACTTTATGGTAATCTCTCTCTCTCTCACACACACACAAACTGGAAATCTCCTCTCTCTCATTTCTAACAACAGGTTTTTGTTTCTGGGATTTCAGGGAATCTGTTTGTTGATAACTGTATTACAGTTAGCCCAATTACCGAATGTAATGGTAATTAACATTTCATACTTATCTATGTTAAATAGTGTTTTTTTCTTGTTTTCTATTTTAGGTAAATAACTTAAATGGTCCTTAAAGAATGAAATGATTCCTGTTTGCTTGAGGTTGAATACTTTCAAAATTGATCAGCTAATTTGTTAGTGGTACTTATTTTGGTTCTAATGTCGCTATTACTTCTGAATCCTTTTGGAGAAACTTCACTTTGCCAAAGTAGAAAACTTAGCAACATTAAGCTATTTATGCTTTTTGGCATATCACAATAGATCTTTTCAGGTATTAATCAAGAATGTTTCTCAGAGGAACTTTATTGGTGTATGGACTTCTAATTCCAATAAATAGATATCTAAACTTCGGAAAAGCAACTCCATATGTCCATCCCTCTATTTTCTCAGCTGATACATTAACTTCTATTGACATGGACTGCTTGGCTCAGTACATAGACCACTCTGTAATGGAGTAATGAATTTACTTTTCTTCTCTTATCTGCTCTGTATCCTTCTTCCTTTTCTCTGATGAAGCAAAGCAAAGTGGACCCACATGGTGGGTGCATTTGGATAGCCAAGCAGTCCACGTCAGCAAAAGAAAAGGTAGTCGAGGTACGATGGAAGGACTAGATGGAATACTGGATTGTTTCTCTTACTTTCTGGGACCAATTTGTTGTAAATGGAAATTCAGGAGCAATGCATAATCTTTGACAACATGTACATCCAAGGAATTGGGAACCTTGTGAATCTTCTTTCTTTAACATATATCATTCTACTGAATCTCTTAAAATCTAAAGTCCATGTATATGCAAATAACTAATTCTTACAGTGTGTAATCCGGGTTACTTAATATTCCATTAAATATTGGGTGGTTGTCTATCCAAGTACATCCCTTTTTATTACTGAGATATTGGGGCTAACTTGTAAAACCTTTTTTGTTTTTTTTTGTTTTTTTTTTTTTTTTTTGGAAGCAAGTAGGTCAAAGCCTACTTTAATCTTTATTAATCCAATAAAAAGGGCTTACAGTACAAGAGCAGCAGAGAATATACAAACAAGTGGCAAGAGACTAAGGAAAAATACTAAAAATTTATAAAACCATGTGTTCTCAAACTATGTTTTCCACTGTTTTTCAGGTTGCAGCAGCACTTCTGGGAATGGCATTTTTTTATGATATATTCTGGGTGTTTATATCTCCCCTCTTTTTTAAAAAAAGTGTTATGATAACAGTAAGTACATCTCTAACATGCAAGTTTTTTTATAGAAGAATTTGCATGTGCCCTCAAAATTTCAATTTTAGCCTTCCATATGAGATCCATCTCCTTTCTTCTGTATTTAAGTAGTGAAAAACAACTGGAAGAAAGAGTACCCTGGGGACCATTTGCAAAAGGTGGAGAAGCAAGGTTCTGAAAATATTTTCAATGCCTTCTACCGGTATACATGATAATTCCTATGTTGGAGTTATACATGTTATTTTATTGTTTCTGGAGGGGTACTAATTTAAGTTTTCTTTATTAAATTTGTTTATTTGGGTTATAAATTTAGCAAGAACCGTGCTGTCTTTGTTATTTAGATTACTAGAAACATATTTTCCATTTGTTGTTAAAACGTAATGAATTAATGATACATGGTTATTTTGCAAAAGGACAACAATTTACATTGGATTTTATTTTAGGTTGCAAAAGGAAATGAGAACAGCGGTGGGCCAGCCATACCCATGGTTTTAAAAATGCCAAGACATTTGGATGCATGGTATGGGTATGACATGATTGGGTTTGGAGATATACTACTCCCTGGACTACTTGTTGCCTTTAGTTTCAGGTACCTGTTTTATCTTGTTAAACCATAGAAGTGAACTGTGAACTGGTAAGCTTTTGTTTAGGTACAATCGCAATACCAGTGATCACTTCATTGCTTCAATGAATTTTGCTTGTTTTAAACTTTTTCTGTGGCTTGCACAAATTAATTGAGATTTACTTTTACTATATTTCAGATATGATCAGATCAGAAATAAGGAATGGTCCGATGGTTATTTTCTTTGGCTATCTATTGGCTATGCATGTGGTGCGTCTCATTTTGTAGATTAATGTGCTTTTACTTTATAACTGATGCCAGCGAAAATTGCAAAGGTTACATGCTTAGAGCACCAAATCAAACTCTTCTTTTGATTTCTTTTCTTAGATTGAAATAGCATGGGTTTTAACTATTTGGAAGTATACATAGATATCTAGGCAGGGTAATTTGAAGCTAATATGGGAGTATAGGTTGATTTGAACCCTAATGGAAGTTTATTGCAGAGTTATAGGTTAATTTAAAATTTTAAATGAAATTGGGTTATATCAAGTTTTAGAATAGATGGTGCTTGATTCAACACAGCACGGAGCCAATACTGTGCCAATCAAACCATGTACCCTTATTTGCTGAGAATTTATAAACATTGATCTTTATAATACCAAAAAATTAGCAAATGGAATAATAAACTTGTTTTCCATTTTGTTCTTTTTAAATGAGGTGATGTATCCTCAATTACAGGTGTAGCTTTTTATTGATTGTATTAGGGACTAAAATCTACCCCTTCTTTCTTTGTCCAGGATTAACCCTCACATATGTGGCTCTTTATGTAATGAATGGTCATGGGCAGCCTGCTCTTCTCTACCTTGTTCCATGCACCTTAGGTATAAGCAAAAGCTCAAATGAGTAACCTTTTGCACATATTAAAAATTGTGAAATCTCAAATAAGATAGCACTAGCCTATATGCTGCATTTAAAAGTTCATAGCCTTGCACAATTGTGGAGTGATGAAGTTGAAATTGGGTAAATTAACTTCAAGTACTGATTGCATAGTAAAGGATTAGCTGAGCCAAATTTGGATTAAATTGAGAATTAACTACAACTTGCTTGAGCTAAACTGGCCTCAAGTTGGCCATGTAAAAGTCTTGTTTATAAGTAAGATCGCCAAAAGCTTTGGTATTAACAGCTGAAGTTGCACTAATATTTCTTCTTATGGTTACACTACTTATATTATGTGGAATTTACAGGGCTAATACTTATATTGGGTGCAAAGAGAAGAGAACTGAAGGATCTTTGGAGCTTTAAAGCTACAAACAAATGCGACACCTGAAACTGATTAAAAGGTTTTGAGATCAATATGCTACAGCCAAGGTTACATAAAAAGTGGCACAGTTCATATGTTGAACGGGAAAGGAAACTACATCTTCAGAAATGGTACATTGATGAAAAATTCCCTCTGTAATTTTTGCTGGAATTTGAAAATGTTTGTATAAAAATATAATGTAAATTATGTTGAATCAATTAAGTACATAGCCATTCATGTTGGATGAAGAAAAGACTTGTTACATTCAAAAATAAAAATATCAAACTGTTCAGAAACTTGAATATATTCGTTACATTTTCATGAGACTATTTGAGTGTTATTCTGAAAAGGATTTACTCCAAAATGATACAAGACATGTGGAACCCTGGTCTACTTCCTAGTAGGGTATTAATAGTTGGGCGGGTACGGGTACTTCTCGGGTACGGATAGGACGGGTACAAGGGTATACGGATACAGGTATGACGGGTATATTTTTCAAAAACCATACCCTACCCGTCCTATACCCGTACCCGTGTACCCTTGACAGGTAAGGCAAGTACGGGTACGGATTTTTTTTTTTTTTTGCTGTTTTTTTTTTCTGGTTTTTTTGTTGGTTAAAAAACAGAAATTAAATCTAATCTATTCAAAATAAATTTAACATTTTCAAAAATAAATCTAACTTATTCAAAATAAATCTAACATTTACAAAAATAAATCTAAAAAACAGAAACAAAAAAACATAAATTAAAAAAAAAACATAAATTAAATCTAACCTATTCAAAATAAATATAACATTTTCAAAAATAAATCTAACATATTCAAAATAAATCTAACATTTACAAAAATAAATCTAAAAAACAGAAATTAAAAAACAGAAATAAAAAATAATTAAAAAACAGAAATTAAAAACGGGTGCGGGAAAAAACAAAATTTTTGAATTTTGAATTCGGATGAACAGTAGTCAGGTATCAAGTACGGGTACTCGGGTACAGGTATAGTCGGGTACGGATAAACTCGGGTAGGATATGGTCGGGTATTGGTCCCAAAAAACGGGTCCGGTCCGGTTTTTGCCCGTACCCACGTACCCGAGTACCCGACCCATACCCGGGCTCAAACACGGGTACCCCGGGCAGCGGGCACGGGCGGGTATGGTCGGGTATACCCAACCCGGGTATTGTTAATCCACTACTCCCTAGTGCAAAATAGATGAACCCAAAATCGTACTTTGGAGATTACTAGCATGCAAAATCGCATCATAGGTTAATTAATTTCCACTATTTTCTCAAAGAATTGCTGTGACTTCCATCATTTGCATATATTATGCTAAGAAATTACTGTAGTTGGTAAACTTAATAGAGCAATTATTTAATTCTCCTTGGAATATCACGTACGTGTAGTCTCTGGCGTGGCCCATTTCATTTGTGATACGTTTTATCGCTCTTGGAAACCATACTTCCATAAACCATTTTGTATAAAACATTCAAGTCATTTTCCAGAACAGCTCCTAAAAATTAAATCTCACATCCAAAACGAGCTCCTACTTGTTACAATTAAAAACATTGCCTAATCTTCCTTAAAACATGAGGGAGTAGACACTAATCAGTGCCAAACAATGCACAAGCACATTAGTTAACAGGATAAATTAAAACACAAGTTCATTAGTCAACAACTACATCAGTTGTTCGCAGCTCCCTTTTGGGTCTCCCTCGCCCCCTTTTCTTCCCGCTCATTTGTTCTGATGCCACATCCTTTCCTTCCATTTTAGGCCTTCCAGGTCCCTTCTTCTCGGCAATCTCAGCTGCTGCCTTCTTCACCATTTTCGGCCTCCCAGGCCCCTTTTTCTTCTCACCCATGACAGGTGGGGCCCCGTTCTCCACCACTTTCGGCCTCCCAGGTCCCTTTCTCTTCTCACCCATGACAGGTGGGGCCCCATTCCCCACCATTTTCGGCCTTCCGGGCCGCCTTTTCTTCTCACCCACCATTTTAGGCCTGCCTGCACCCTTCCTTTTCTTGCCCCCTTGCAATTGGACCACTGACTCTTTTCTTGGCCTCCCCGGTCCCTTCTCACTCTTTGGTGGTTGGCCCCGCTTGCTTGCCCCATTTGGTGCCACCTTTGCCATGCCAACAGCCGGGATTTTTGGGGGCCTGCCGGGACTCTTTTTCACTGCCAGGATTTTTGGTGGCCTGCCAGGGCCCCTTTTCACTGCCTGGATTTTCGGTGGCCTGCCAGGCTGCTTATTCTGTGCCAACAATTGACTTTTTGGTGGTCTGCCGGGGCCCCTCTTCACTGCCAAACTTTTTGGTGGCCTGCCAGGGGCCCTTTTTACTCTCAGTTTAACAGATTGGCCTAAAGACAACTGGGAAGTTTCTGGAACCTTCTTGGGCCTTCCACGAGGCCGAGAGGTGACAATAGAGGAAGCAAGATTGAGTTTAGACCTGGGAGAGAGCTTATAGGAGTGCCTGAGCATGTGTAGTGCGCCCTCAGTGCGAAGGCGGCGCAAGTGGTGCGCCAGCAATGCATTGTGCTTCTCAGAGAGGTGGGTGTATGTGGTCTTGATAAACTTAGAGATGGCATGTTTGCTAGACCCTCCACGTTCATTCAATACCACCACTGCTTTCAGTATCATCTACACAGAAAATTACACATCAATTTCAACCTAACAAAAAGCATTGCTTGCGACATACAGGCCATAGCTTTACCTGCCACAACTCAAAATGAAGTTCTTCACTAATTAATTAACTAATGACATTAATTTGCATAGTTAAATTATTTATAAACTTTGATTTCATCAATTAGCAACTAAGATCAACTGCACATTATGCACTTCTACCACACACCAAAAAAAGTTCCATAAGAGTCCCTACAACAATTGAAAAATGAAAATAATAGTAGGGTGAATTCAGAAAAATCCATATCTTGGTGAGTATAAAGCTAGTTGGCATTTATTTACGAACCACATTAATTCTCATCATTCTATAATTTTCACTGTCTTACAAAGGAACAACAAAAAGAGAGAAGAAACATCTTTCCTCAAAAAGTGCATCTCAGAAAACACCGTCTCAGGTGGCATAAACAATTAAGAATAAGTATGCTTCTCAAAATCTCAGAACTTGTAATTTCAATTGTTCAGCACCATAACTTTCCAGGTACAAGGCACCGAACTAAAAGTGAATTAGTACATAATCTTTTGTTTGTAAGGGTAAAAATAATTGCAGAATTCAAACTAAACTTATAATCCATACAAAAAAATGTGTACTTATTGTTGAAACATAAAAGTCGGTAAATTTTCTTATACAAAACCCTTACTTAAAAGATAACCTTAATTAAATTAGACAAAATAGTACCAAAGTTAAGCTGTTATTTGTTTATGTATTTTCAACTAGGTCAGTGGGCTCTTATTGTTGTGACCCGAGTGGGATCATAAAACAATATTATTTTCTATCATTTTTGTCTGAATGTAGTCGCTCTATCGGTTCCTCAGCAATCTAGTAAGCCCCTTGAAACTTATTTTTGCAAAAATAAAATAGAAAACTCCACATAGTTTCAGGTCAGTTGAGTTGTTGCCAAAAAAAATAAAAAATAAAAACGTTCAAGCCTTTTGGTACGTAGACTTGCGCAAATTAATGTTAGTGGTGAGTTACTTTAACAAAACATATATTCTAGAGGACGTGTTTGCAAAAGAAGCAAGATTAAATGTGGTTGAGCCATGAGCCATCTATGTAGCATGAACTCTCTCCCATTTTTCACAAATTAAACACACGTCACCACCAAAACCTGCGAGCCGAGCAAGGCAACCTACCGACACATTTTAATTCATACACTTTCTCATCTCATAATTTCAGAAAAAGAAAAAGTTAATAAAATTAAAATAGCAACTTACTATTTCTATAAGCTTGTAAACCAGTTAATGCTACAGTTCTTTGCTGTCGTGCACCTAGGGTTTATATTTCATTTTGGAAATGGTACCACTCAGTGCTGCTTACATTTATAAACCATTTTCCAATTATCTCTAGTCCAAGTATAAAATTGAAAGGAAAAACAAAACGAACATTAAGAACTCAAAAAACAAAAATAAAAATGCTATCTGTATTCCCTTTGAGCAGGAAAAGAAATTAGTATATTCGCTGCATACCTCTTTGTAAGGAGGGTGGAGGACAGGTTTGGCGGCGATCGCTGGAGGAGGTAAAGCCAAAGTACTCTCCATCTTGGAGAGGAGACAAAAAAGGGAGAAAGGAGTGAGCTTTTAAGTTCCAATCCAGAAAGAGAGATCTCGAAATCCAAAAGAGAGGAGAGGAGAATAGAGAGAATAGGTCTGTAAAAGAGTTCTTTATTTCAAAAATTACCTGCACATAATCTGCATTTTCTTTCAGTCGTAATTATTTACAAACTTTTACAAATGTGCCAACTGTTCATTGTTTTATTCGCTATATACATATTTCACAATTCCTTGCGCCACTTGCACATGGTAGAAGTTTGTAAGAAAAGTTCTACGCAACTGACCGCTACCTCAGCTTTTACTAAAGCCTTCTACAGTATTGTGATAAGTTGATAGCTCATAACAAAAGAGGGGGCCTTTTAAAAATTAAAATACATTCTTTCTTTTGTGCTTCTAATCTAACATGTATTCTATTTTTATATTTTTATTTTTAAATTTTAAATAGTCGATTCGAACCTTTTAATATATTCTTCATATTAAAATGTGTTTGGATACCAAATTTTATATTTTTAAAAAAACTTTTACTATTTTTTCAAAAAAATTGATTAAATTTAAAAATAATAAAAAATTCAGCAAAGTGATAATTTTCAAAAATTCTGAAAAAATAGTAAAAACTTTCTAGAAAATATAAAATTTAATCTCCAAGCACATATTAATATGAAAAACACGTTAAAAGGTACGAGAGAAATATGCACATTAGAAGCACAAAAAAATAATGCATTTTAACCCTCTTCAATCCTCACACAAGAGAGAGTTTCACTTGCACCATGTTTTGATGGAGAGTAGAAAAAGGAATGGGAGGTAAAGAATAGAAGGGAATGGAATGGAATAGAAAGGAAGAATAATATATTTAATCTCTTCGTGTTTGAATGATTAATGAAAGAGAATAAATTTAACTTTTTTTTCTGTTTTATGTCTTGTTTGATTGATTAAAATTTACGAGGTTAATGAGAAATTTGGTAACTGTTGTAGGTTTGAGGAAAAATATTGTATAAGAATTATATGTGTGAGATATAAAGTTGGGTATTTATATCATTTTTTTAAAATATTTGTAACAAAATTTATGTTCATCCGTTACACTTCAATTTGAGAAAAAAACTGATTCTATTAATTATAATGATAGAAGGTTAAACATTTCACCTCCTATATCATTTACCTCCAATATAATTTTATCAACCAAATACGATTCAACGAAAAAGTTTTATTCCTTTCCATTCACTCCCTTCATATACTCTCCATCCAACCAAGGTGTTACAGTAGACGGTCAAATAAGGCTTGAGCTACAGCTTTGGACCGGACCGTCCAGTCAATCGGTCGTGTACTCGTGTTATTATTGAATAATTGGAGAATATATACTAGGGCCGATCTTTTATTTTGTAGCATTTGAAAAAAAAATTAAATAAACAAACAGTTGGAAAAACGTGGATTATGTATGTGTTTCTTTCAAAAAATCAATGCTTTCAAATAATATATGATGCTTCGGAGTAGAACTACGGTGTTTCTAAGTTTACAAGTCTAGCTTATCTCCAAAATTTATTGAATTGGTTTCAAATAGCAAATTCAAACCGTTAAAATCTTTTTATCTTATGAGTAATGTGTCTACATGTGAAATTTTTAAAGTTTTGAATTAATTTAGTATAGAGTCAAGTGATCAAAATTAGAAGGTTTATAAATTAATTTTTATGCCAGCTAAAATTAGGTTGAGAATTAATAAATTATGAAGACGATTTTATATGATTTGGAGGCAATTCAGTACGAAAGAAATATTATTTAGTTTCATAGTTAACTGTTTATAAAAGTAAATCATAGGGAGGATTGGGGTTAATTGATCTAAAAAGACATAATCAGTATTAGATACAGCACAGCTGTGCTTAGTTAAGATAGCTTAATGGATCTTGGATCCGATAGTTAGTTACTTACAGCTACTGTTATACTTAGACCATTTTGTCTATATATAGACCTGAGATTGTAAATGACAGAGGTTAATGAAAATCACAATTAATTACAATTACTCTTCTTCTCTCTCTGTAATATCAATTCTTATATGGTATCAGATGGGTTTTTCTTCTTCTCTTCCTACTGTCTCTTGATTTCTTGATTTTTTCTGCCATGGCGGATCTCACATCTGAGACTACTCCCATCGATCCTCCTTCTTCTATCTCTTCCATCGATCCTCCTTCTTCTATCTCTTCTCTTTTGACTCCATCTATTATTCAGATTACCATCCCAGTTTCTACCAAACTCGATCGGGATAACTTCCTCACATGGAAGTCTCAAATTGAACTGATCATTCTTGGTTACGGCCTTGGTGATCACATTGATGAGTCTTTTACACCTCCCACCAAGCTTCTGACTGTCAATGGTGTCTCCCAAACCAATCCCTAATTTCAGCATTGGCTACAGCAAGATATGCTTCTTCTTGGCTGGATGCGATCCACCATATCTTCTACAGTTCTGTCTCAATACATTACCAGTAAGTCCGTGCTTCATCTCTGGTCCACTCTGCATCGGGTCTATGCCGCTGTGTCTTCTGCTCACATAATGGAATTACGGCGTTCTCTTCAGCCAAGAACTCGCGGCGGCGGTTCTTGCTCCGAGTACTACACGTCTATGTTATATATCTCCAATCAGTTGGCCTCTGCTGGTGCTCTGATCCCTGAATTAGATCTAGTAAGTTACATCCTCACCGGATTAGGTCTCGAATTTCAGTCTTTGTTTGCTAAATGGTGGGTTAGGTTTCAAGATTCTAATATTAGTTGTAAATGGAAATCAATAGTTTTGGCTAAGTATGGTCCCACAAGTTTCTCTTCCACTTGCTCCCTTTTTTGAAGAGGCATCTTAAAAGGTGCCCATGTAGTCAATACTGGGCTAGCCATAACTTTGGGTAATGGTCTTATTATTTTATTTTGGAAGGGTAGATGGTGTTCCGAAAGTACTTTAGCATGTTTATATCCAAATCTCTTTCTTATTGCTCAAGATCCTGTTTTATTAGTTAGTGAGGCATTAGCACATGATTTTTTAAATATTTCTTTCACACGACAACTCACTAGTGTCACTTTTCATGAGTGGCATAATATGCTTTCTCATCTCAATATTTGTAGGCTTAATCCCCTTTTAAATGACACTTTATTATGAAGATGATCATCTATAAGTTCACAATTCATTCTTATTATATGTGGCTTGAATATGGAGGTATCCCAAATTTTGAATTCACATTTATTTGGTCTACAAAAATTCCTCTAAAAATCAAAAAATTTCTTTGTCTTCTAAAACAAAATAAATTGCTAAGGAAAATCTTACTCACAAAGGTTGGATAGGTAATACATCATGTCATTTTTGTGATTCTTTTGAATCCACTGATCATCTTTTTGTACAATGCACCTTCTCTTTTCAAATATGGAATTGGATTGTTCAACATAATAATTTCATGTTTGAGGGATCTACTATGGATGATATATGGTTTATTAATGCTTCTATTCCTCTTAAAGATAAGCCTTTAGTAGAGCTTGTCTGAGGTGCTATGCTTTGGTGTATATGGCTTGAAAGAAATAAGTTATGTTTTTAACAATCTCATATTACTACTTTAAAGGCCATTGGTTCCAAAATTATTGCTTTAGCTATATTTTGGTGTAAGACTTTAAATAATGGCTTATTGCTTAATTTGTCTTTAATTATGCCTTTGGACACTAATGCCTTGCCTTCTCAGGATCTTATTGTATTGGACCAACAGGAAACAGTTCAAGAGGAGGATTCAAAGATAGAGGTCGAGCACCCTATGCTAACACAAGAAGATTTAACCTATATGCTTGGGTTAGAGTTTCTAAATGATTAGGATTTGTTTATTGTTTGATGTTGTTAGGAGTTTCTATTATTGTTTGCTAATTGTTTTTGATGTTTCAGTTCTATTCTTTGGACGTTTGTTTGCCTAAGGCTGTTTATGTGGCCCAGTCTTTTTTATTTTTTTGTTTGTTTTTTCTTGGTACAAACTGTATGTGTTTCGTTCTTCAATTGTTTGGAGATTGGAAGCAAACAATAAATTTTCGCATGGAGACGCATCACTCATAAAGTAGAAGGATTTCAACGGTTTGAATTCGTTGTTTGAAGCCAATCCAATAGATTTTAAAGTTAAGTTCACAAAGGAACTTGGTGAACATTCTAATTCTACTCTAATGTTTCATTCTGAGAAAAACATAGACTAAGTATGTATTTCAATCAGGCACGACACTAGAAAATTTAGATGTGATGCTACGACATAAAAGTGAAAATATATTTAACTATTATCAAATCTGTGAGTTACAACAAAAAAATATTATAAAAGAATAAAAGAACTCTCATTAAAAATAATATATTTGTTTATAAAAGAAATGACTACTAAAAAAATATTATTCAACAAATCCATCAACAATATTAAATAATTTGAAACATAGACATATTATAAAAGAGTAAATATGTTCAAAATTTAGTATTTCAAAGAAAATAAGTTGGAGAACTTTTAATTCATATGTACATTGATTTTGTGTGGTATTTTCTAATACAAAAAAATACTGCAATTTGTTATTTTAATTTTTTATTGATCTATTATAGTTTTGTTGCATGAAATTTTGTATAGTTTTTGCTATTAATGTGAATTTGTAATCCTTATTGCTATTATGTGTGAATATGTATCATTATTGCTATTAATTGATATGTAATCCTTATTGATATTACATATTTCTTAAATGCCATACAACGAAATAAAAAAAAAATATTATTATTGTGCGTGGATTTGTATCATGATTGCTATTAATGTGGATCTGTAATCCTTATTGATATTATGTGTGGATCTATATTCTTAAATGGCATACAACGAAATAAAAAAATTGCAATCATTATTATGGATCTGTATGTTTAAATGATATTTTAAAAATAGAAAAAAAAATTGAGCATCTAACAATCAAATGAGGGGGGTTCAGGAAATTTTTCAAAAAAAAATAGAGAAATTATGACATCTACACATGGCGAGTACATGCTTGAATAAATTTTGACTTTGACATGTAGAAAAATATAAAAAAGATGCATATAATAAAAAATAGCATAATTTTTTATTGAAGGACTAATAATTTATTATAAAGTTTTGTTCATGAATTGAGTGATTAATAAACTGTCATTTTGTTACCTTGAGTATTATTACATTTATGAATCATTCTTTTATCTGACTAGAGTCAATAATTGAAATTGTGAAACTTCATAATATAGATGATATATATTCTTAAAAGTCTCTAACCGAGGTAATTAGCAGGAACACTAATTAACTGTTACAAGGTTAGTATGTGGATTAAAATATGATCAAGTTTTACAGACCACTGACAAGAGATGTCATTTTAATCACATAAATACATGTTCCAGGAAGATGGTATTTGACAGACCCCGAATGAAATATTAAATAGAATTGTGTTTGTGTCATTAATGTTTTCATTCAGTGTTAAGTTCTAAAGTATGTGGTATTCATCTTTCTTATTAAGAGATGTGTATGTGTGATTGTTATCTAACGCCGTTGGTAAAATGCAATCATAACGGTAGCTCTTCGGTATACATAACTTAGTTGAGATAGTGATGGTTTACCAAAAGTACTATTGTCTCTCGTATCTCTATACGAGTTATAGTATCACTGGGCTCCTTGGTAGAGTAAGATTATCTGCTAGCGGTATAATTAGAAGAGTAATTATATATGATAATCTACTCAAGATCAAGAAAAGATTAAGTTTGTAAAGATGACACACATCTACCTTGAAACTGATTTGATAGCTATGAGACAAAAGAATTAATACGAGTAAAATAGTTTACTAGATCGTGGTATTGTACAGTATAGCATCATTTGTATAATTGGATGGTCATAGTGCAGATGTCAGATGCCTTCTATGATTATAGAAGTTAAAACAATTTTAATTCTATTTACCAACATAACACAGATCCTATTGGGTCACACTGTATAGGAGCTAATCGGACAATCTTATTGATTAATTATAAATTAATTATAATTAATATTAAGATTGTTATAATTAATTATACGTGTTATAATTAAATTATAAATGTCATATAAGATAATAAGCAGAAACAAATGGTTAATTTATAAACGTGCACGACATGTATAAAAGTTACCGAAACAACAACTGTAAGAAATATATTTGCTCAGAATAATTATATTGATATTAATTGAATTTAGACTGAGAGCATTTTGGTCTTTTCACATGTCATCCTTATCCACATGACATGTCATCGTTCTTATCCAACCAAAGTGCACAAAACCAAATTGAACACCTCCATGGCATTCTTGTAAATATGCCAAAGTTTGGGGGTATTTTGGTCATTGGCCAAACCTCCTTAAATGCCTATAAATAGAGGGGTGGGGGTAGAGAGAAGATCACTAATTTTCTAAGATATCGAATCGATTCGACAATCTATTTTCTCTCTTTCTTGGTTGGGATTATTACGGGATTCAGAAATAATATATTTGCGAAAGTAGCAGTATTTTTGTTTTTGCTTATTAGTGAATCAGAATAACTGCGGGTCATAAATATTATTATTTTGTCCTTTTCTCGATGAATAGTTTTTTTTACATAATTCTGCGGTTTATAGTATTTCTGGCAAAAGAAATAAAATGCTATCTGGTTAGTCCTGGTGGATAACCAATAGAGATATCAGACGTTCCTCAGATTCAGTCTTATCGGTCAGCTGCATTCCAATAGGAATTTGGAGACAAGGTATAAATATGTTATATTAATTTATTTAATTTGTAAATAGATTAAAGTTTTATAAATCAATTATGGAGTAGATATGTAAAATGATTAAATTGGATTTTGATGCCAAAGGAATATTGAAGGTGGACCGCCTTGGAAAGTTTTCTGACATACCTTGTTTAATTCTTGGCTTAAGTTAGAAGTAAAATTTTTGTTTTACGCTTTTTCCGCATCTTAAGTTAATCAATGGGTTTGAACTGTCAAAATCCAACAAGTTATACTCACTTTTTGATACAAGGGATTGTTGTACTTCATTAGGACATTAAACCAATGATATTCAACAAACGTAAACAACAATTCATGAACCATGATCATATTTATAATTATCTCCCGACATTTCATGTGATCATAACCCCACTCTCTCTCACTACATCATAATCAACTTGGTTGATAGCTTGAAATTTGAACGTACCTGATTGTGATATTCCTTTTGAGTTTTTATATTTCATGACAAAGTTCAATATGCTTTAAGAGGCAAGAAGTACTACCAGTTGAGTTCACACCGTACTTTTTGTGACATTTTGTACACTCTACCTTGGACATCTTCACCATTGTCCCTTTGGGCCCTTTCACATTCACCTCTACGATTTTAAACCACTACCACACTTCCAATTTTCTTTTGCGTCCGGCTTTCTACGGTTTTTTAGTAACTTCTTCTTCATTTGAGATAACCACCACATTCTCATCAATATTTTTTAGGCTTTTCTCACTACAGCTGTCGATATCTATAGCTTCATCTTCTTCCACCTCATTAGTGGGAGTATGAGAAGATATAGCCTGCGACATCCTATGAAACTACAAGTGGTATTGTTAATGTTATGGTTCAAATTTGTATCTTACTAAGAATCATAATAATGTAATGTTTATTAGCACATCTATAATTATAATTGTTTGCCTTAATTATATAATATAATTTTTGATAGCAAGTGGTATTGGGTGAATATGTAGTTATGTACCAATTAAGTGGGGATTAGAACCTAGTAGGCTCCCTTGGCAGGATATAGATTAGGTTGCATCTCGAATTATAATTAGGAATTTATTTATTACTTTGTAATAAGTAGGGTTTAGGGTTATTACTTAGCAAATAATAGGGAAATGTGATTAATTAGTTAGTGTGAGTGGTTTAATTACATTACATCCTATGACAATCTGAATTGTTCCCCACAAGATGACCTTAGAGTCAGAAAACCTTTCAAATATGCATAAGACAGAACCAAGGCATTCGTAGAGAATAATAGTACTAGTGTGCGGCTCTGTCTACGGGATGATTTATACCATATGCAGGTTAGTGACAGTGCTGCATACGGGTAAACATGAGTGTCATAAATATATTTTGAGATAATTAGAAGATTTTCATCTAAACCCTAGAGGCTCCATATTATCTGGTTTATAGCAATTAGCATATCCACCTAAACCTTTGCCAGAGTAAATTGTAAAATCAACCTACACAATATTATTATTAATTAATTAATTAATTAATTAATTATTACACAAAAACCAAACAAACTGAAGAACCTAGACTAGTATAACGTTGTTAAACATTTATAGATCTATTCATGTAGATCGACACCTCACACTACTACACGGTAGGATTATGTGCTTGTAATTCGACAGAGTAGAATTAGGGTAACTAAGTATATATTTTATATATTTTAGAGTCATCATTGCACTAGAAGGCAAATGTAAAGAAGGTTATATAGATGGTTCAATTCAATCTCATGCAAAAACAGACCTTAACTATCCTAATTGAAAAATGAATGGCTGTTAAACTCAATGGAACCCAAGATGTCAAACTTATTCTTTCTTTCTAATTCCTCCTTAAATTTGTGGAATTATGTAAGAGAAATGTTTGGACAACAACATAATTAATCACGTTGTGGTCATGGCACATCGTGACCACACGTGAATGGTCAAAATATGTTAATCACGCTGTAGTCATAGCACATCGTGACGTGTCCAAACATGTCTTGTTACATTTGTCACTTTTAACTATTTTTTTTTCATAATTTAGGTTATTATATTTAAGATTCATCATTTGATCAAGATCTAATAGTCTTAATTGTACATGATCATGTGTCATGCCGTAACCAAATCTTTTGCGTGACATGCCTTGTCATGTCATATTTTCGAAAAATGGTCATGTCACGTGGTCACGCACATAACCAGCACACGTGATAATGTATTCAGTCGTACCGTGACATTTTTAAATACCTATCCACTACTCTGTTTCGGTTTGTCAGGAAAAAAAATGTAATCTTATTAATATTTTTTGCCTACTGATCAAAATTCTAAACCTGTTCCTATCTACACCTGATTAAAATTCTAAATCCGTCCCTATCTACAGGTATCAAGCCAATTAAAAGACACTTGAATTAAAAAAATAAGTTCATTGATGAGTTGTTGATTGTATGGGTACCATGTTTATCGATTTTATAATATATATTAAGGATTGATAAATTTATAAGTTAAATTCATTTTGATGAATAAAAAATATGCATCAAATGATTCAAATATCGTTTTATTTTTATAGAAACAGAATATATGTTGTACCAACCAACATAAATTTCGAATTTGAATGCACTCCCAGTTCAATCTTTTATTATTATTATTATTATTATTATTATTATTATTATTATTATTATCTAAATTAATTCAATTTTTGTTATTTAAATTCCTCTCATCCCAAATAATTTTGATTAAGTTAATTTTTCTATATATTTTGATTTTTTTTACACTAATTCGTACTTAAATGCAGTACCTTTAATTTTCTCGCCAAACTAGATTTACCAAACTGTAGGGTATAATGGATCATGGATCTATAAGTGATGATGGGTCGGGTTGGACTTATATATTAGTATCCGCTTATTAATCCATTTAACAGCTGTACGCCGAACTGCCATGTTTACCCCTCTCCTCCTCATTCTCCAAAATCGACCAAACCAAAGCCCCTGCCAAATAGGCCTGCTAAACGAGTCGGGCCGGGTCATGAACTTTGAGCTGAGTTCAAACTCGGCCCGAGCTCGAAATAATTCATCCCTAATCTAACCGAGTCGTTCCGTTCCGTTCCATTCCGATCCGATCCGAGCCGCCCATTGAATTGAATTGCGCACTGTCCTCTTCCTCTTCGTTCTCAAGCTGCTCGCCTCTCTCTGCGCACGAGAAGCTCCTCCTCTTCTTCGCCTCCTCGGCTCCTCCCCGGATCGCTATCTCTTCTGCTCGCCTCTCTTTGCGCACCGTATCCCTCGTCAGATCGCTATCTCTTCAACTGGTCTTTTCAACTGGTAACTCACTAGCTCGTGCTTGATTTTCATGTCTTAGTTTTAACAACTGATAAAAACTCTGATCTTTTGAGCTTAATTAGGAATTTCTACTTGATTTTGAATGCAACCCATTAATTTATACCATGAACTGATAGGATTTCTAATACTATCAGTTTTGCTCTTTTGCTGTTTTAGTTTTCATAACAAGGTTATACCATGATCCTATCAGTTTTGATAGGATTTCTAATTTCTACTTGATTTTGAATGCAACCCATTAAGGTTGTACCATGATCTTTTGAGCTTTATTAGGAAAGTTATGCTGTTTTTAGTTGTCATAACAAGATTCTGGTAATGGAACCAAAAGATCATCGAAACTCTGAAAACCCAACCATCGTTTGATCACACATGCTGGGCATGTTTACTGTTTGCTGATATGATATATTATATGGGTCAAATCAACAGGTGGCTAGAGCTCAAAGCTATGAGGAAAATGGAGCAGCATGCTTGAGTGTTCTTATTGATGAAAAATACTTCCAGGTCTGATTTTTTTTTCGTATGATGTTTACTTGAAATTCGTATTAATTTTGTTTGGTTTCTTATAGGAAAATGGGTATATTTGCTATGTTGTCATACTAAAAGTAGATGTATATTTCAACTTGCTCTTGTATGTAAACCTTTGCTTTATTGATGTAATCAGTGTGATATGTTGTTATGTGTGCATATCAGTATGATTCTTCTATTTCTAATTTTGATAATCAGCACAAAGACTAACTAAAAGATGTTTATGCTCAACCTATCACGACGAGAGGAAAATTCAAGTAAATTCAAAATCCAACAACTCTTGGGCTGCAGTACTCTAGTGGCACATGAAAAAAAAAAAAAAATTAGGGAACTCTTAATAGATCTGTCTAGCTAGCTGCTCTAACTACTGCTCAAATCTTCCATTGACTAGCTTACATGCATGCCATGATCATTTTTTTGATGCTCATTAAGGTCATACCAATCAAATGAAGTCTTCTTAATTGCAGAGAGCTTGATACTTCAGCTTCTTTATATTATTTTTTTTTTCTTGAGTCTGTTTCTCACTGTAGATTCTTGTTGATTGAAATGATTGGTCTCAAAGAACCTCAATTTCTGTCATTATTTCCTTGTTTACTAAATTGGTCTCAAAGAACCTCAATTGAAATGTTTCGTATATGCTTTTTTCTTGGGTTCCACTAAACATAAATGTGGATTACAATCTAACCCTACAATTGGATATTAGTTGTGTGTAGCGGTACAATACTTCTTATCTCTTATAAAAGTTTGATGATAGTTGCCTGTTATTTTTTTATATTTCAGCTGTAAGAATTGGCTTCTTTTTACTTTTGAAATTTTCTTCTCAACGACTGTTGAAGCTCTCACATTTCATTAGTAGAAAGCTAAGGAAAATTCAAAACCTGGCAGCGAGATTCTAAAAAAATAGGGTTCGAGCCTTCAAAATATACACACCTTTGAAATATACTACAATCAATTGGGTTTGAGCCTAGTTCGGGTCGAGCCTAAAGAATCCAATGGACCGAGCCGAGTCAGACTTTACTCTTCATAATTGGCCTGAGCTGAGTCGGGTTTTAATGAAAGATTGAATGAGCTGGGCTGAGTTTTGGGCGAGTTCCCGCTCATTAGCACCCCTATTGCCAAACCCCATGCCACGCCAGCTCCTCCCAAAACAAGTATCTACATTCATCCAAACCCAAACGAACGTTCTTTTATCGTTCGAAGCCTTCACTGCTTCTCTAACCCCTCACCCAGTCTCCACCTACAGGTCTCTGCTCCAGAACCTCGCCTCTCATGGCGAACTCTGCAATGTTGATACCGTGCTCTCTCACATGCGCCAGCGCCACACCAACCCATCTTCCCACGAGCCAGCCTACGTCGCTGCCATGCGAGTCTACTCACGCGGCGGTCAGTTACAAAACGCAGTTGATGTGTTCGAGAGAATGCCATTTTACAACTGTGAGCCAGGTGTGGTTTCTTACAATGTGATTATGAATGCATTAGTGGATCGTGGATATTTTGATCAGGCACACAAGGTGTACATGCGCATGCTTGACAGAGGAATCAGGGCAGATACGTGCACGTACACGGTACGCATAAAGGCGTTTTGTCTGACTGGAAGGCCCCACATGGCACTAAGGCTGTTGAGAAATATGCCTGAGAGGGGTTGCGATGTCAGTGCTGTAACCTATTGCACAGTTGCTTGTGGGCTTGTGAATAATGGCTTTACCTCTGATGCACATGAGGTGTTTGATGAAATGCTTAATGAAGGGTTATTTCCTGATTTAGTGGACTTTAACAAGGTTTTACATGTGCTTTGTAAAAAAGGAGAGGTCTTAGAGAGTTTGAGACTTTTAGCTGTGGTTATGAAATTAGGCTTGCAAATAAATTTGTTCTCGTACAATTTGTTGATTTTGGGTCTTTGTAAAGGGAATAGATTAAACGACGCAGTGAACTTATTAGAAAACATGCATAAGAGTATGACTCCAGATGTAACTACCTACAATACTTTGATTAATGGTTTATGCAAGGAGCTCAGGGTCAGTGAAGCCGTGAAATATTTACCTAAGATGTTTAATTCAGGTTGTTTTCCTGATGTCTTTACATACAATACAATTATTGATGGGTATTGCAAGAAGGGCATGGTTCAAGATGCATGTGAGGTTTTAAAGGATGCGATTTTTAGAGGGTTTGTACCAGATAATGTGACCTACGGTTCCTTCATTAATGGGTTTTGTGAGGAAGGAGATTTTAAAAGAGCTGTAGAGTTTTTTAACAAGGCTCAAGCTAGTGGGTTTACACCTGATATCTTCATGTACAATTCTCTTATAAAGGGGCTTTCCAAACAAGGCCTTGTATTGCAAGCCTTGGAGGTTCTTCATGAAATGCCTGAAAGCGGGTGCAAACCTGATATCCGCACGTACAACATATTGATCAATGGTTTGTGTAAAATGGGTAATGTTACTGATGCAAAAGTGGTACTGAATGATTGTTTGGTTCATGGGCTTGTACCAGATTCATACACATTTAACACATTAATTGATGGGTATTGCAAGGGACTAATGCTAGACAAGGCTCTCTCTTTGGTCAGTGACATGTGGGCACATGGCCTGAAACCCACTGTCGTCACATATAACTCAATTTTAAATGGTTTGTGTAAAGCTGGTAAAATTAATGAGGTAATGGACACATTTGAAGAAATGGTGCCAAAAGGTTGTAACCCTAATACCATTTCATATAATATAATGATAGAGGCACTTTGTAAAGCGAAGAAGATTCCAGAGGCATATGAGATTGTACTGAAGATGAAAAAAGAAGGTTTGAATACTGATGGTATAATTTCTGACACTTTAATTCATGGTGTTTGTAGGACTGACCCAGAAGGTGCATATCAGTTGTACCAGAAATTGAGAGAGCAGAAGTTTTCTCCTTCACTAACTACATATAATTCTTTGATAAATGCTTATTGTAGTAAGTTGAATTTGCTAATGGCTGAGAAAATCTTGACTGAGATGATGCAAAATGGTTTTTATCCCGATGCATATATCTATCGGGTACTAATTGATGGTAGTTGTAAGACTGGCATGATAGACCATGCTTATCAATACTTAATCACAATGGTCGATTCAGGGTTTGTTCCAACTATGGCAACTTTCGGCCAGGTGATAAATAGTTTATGCGCGAATGGGAGAATAGAAGACGCAGTCGGTGTGATTCAAACTATGGTACAAAAAGGGTGGGTACCGGAGATAGTCGATACAATCATGAGTACTGACAAAAGAGAAATTGCGGCACCAAAAATACTAGTGGAAGAGCTTATGAAGAAGGGGCATATAACCTATGGTTCATATGAGGTTTTGCTTGATGGTGTAAGAGATAGCAAGGTAAATAGCAAAAAAAGCAGGTGGTTAAAATGTGTTTGAGCCTTGGTTTCTACATGTGAATGTATGGGGACAACTTAGATGGAAGGAATATTACCTTTGTACAGAAACATCAAAAAATGATGAATGAAATTATAATACCTTAATTTTGGATGGGATGTGACCTCAGCAATGAACAGTGCATCTCTCTTGGTTACCGTCGGATCGAAGATGGACGACTCTGATTGTTTTGAGCTGATGTTTGCTTTCATCACTCTTTACTCGACCACTCTTGACTCTCCAGTTCATTTCTTCAGTGTTACCTGTCCTTTGCCCCCTCTTTCTCTGCTCACCACCTATTTCCTGTTTGCCGCTATGTGTTGTTCTCGCTCCAGTCTCCCGGAGTACAAAATGACCTGAAAGTTACTCCTCACCCTCTCTTCGTGACCTCTAGATTCATTCTACTCCTGCTATTCCTCGCCCTCATTCTACTCCTGCTCCTCTCTTCGTGACCCCGACCACTTCAGTTCCGCTCCTCTTATCTCATCTGTCGCTACTCGGCTCAGAGCCTTCGCTTCTCACTGCGATCGGCTCTTCCCACCTCTGCTGGCTCTGGTTCTTTCCAGTGGTATGATTTCTCACAAATTTGTCAATTATGGATTGAGGATAATTTCATAATTCTTATAGCTAAGTTCAAATAAAGGTTCCGATTCTTATAACCATTAATTGCAGTTATAGCTAGATATTTGGTTTCGTTGTTGTAATTTTTTCCTAGCTTTTTCGTGTTTATTCAAATTTGGTTAAATCAGCAGTAAACAACACACAAATTGCAATATTGAACTAGCTGAGCAGAATTAGTTTCTTGTCAATTTGGGGAATAATTTTATAAATTTTAACTAAAGGTTGAGTTTAAATTGAACTGCAATTGGTTCCGTATGTCATGTTCTAAATTTTAGCCATCGCTTAATTGGATAGCTGAGGATTTATAGGAGCAAACAGGGATATGTCGGATTTCTAATTTTGTCTTAATTTGGGTTCAATTACAACTGTGGAGGTTGTGCATTGGCATGTCTCCTCAAATCAGGAGATTTCATAAAAAGAAAAAGAAAAAGAAAAAGAGAGACTGCTATGTTTGATATCTCCATTTATTTATTTTGCAGGGTTGGAGGGCTCCTACATTAACAACACCAGCAACATTAAGCTGACATCGATGCACAACAGCAGGTCCACAACATGATGCACCTAGTTTAATTTCTATTGCAAAGAGTATGTGCTAGTATTTGTTGAAGTCTTAGCCATTTTTGTTTTCCATAGCATAATTATCCATTGCAAACATATGCATGTAAATTGTTGAGCCAAATGTATATATAATTGTCCAGGTCAAGAGCAAAATTTTAGCAACATCCGGGCTTGGCGAGGCTTAATTGCACAGGAGAGGATAAATCGAGGCCATTTGCCAATCTGCTGCTAGTGCGTACCCAGTAGATATGGGACGGTGACGAATTTCTGGTCCGGTCAATTGGAATGGGTCCGATGTTGTTAAATTATGGTCCGGTCAATTGCTGCTAGTGCGTACCCAGTAGTCCAGTACTGATGCTGCTACGTGTGCAGAAATTCATGTTACTGTCAGTACTAGATGAATTGACACGTATAATTGACCAAGTAAATTATATTGATGGTGAATCTGGATAGATATTTTTATCCATATCCTATCTGGCTGGAAGTAAAGAATTTAACTAGAATTGCTTCTGTTTCTATCCTGATTGTAGGCGACATTCCAGAAACATCCGAACAAAATTTCCATCATACCAAACAAACCAGAAATCGATCATTACAAGAAGAAGAAGAAGGTTGAAAAACTTGGCCCATACCTAATCCAATGTTCCAATGTTCCAATGTTGTAATCCTTGCTGCCTACTGAGAAATAGGTTTTACAAAATACATATGATTTTCTTCCAAGAGATATGA
Source organism: Carex pumila (assembly GCA_033356055.1). NCBI lineage: Eukaryota > Viridiplantae > Streptophyta > Magnoliopsida > Poales > Cyperaceae > Carex > Carex pumila. The sequence continues at coordinate 67,778 of JARJHM010000689.1, forward strand.
GTTGATATGCTTTTAGGAAATAATAAATATTGCAAATTGAATCTGATAAGATAATGCTAATTAATTAATGTCCTGTCAGATAATTTTGATATTATGCAATAAGATTTTCATTAAGCTAATGTTAGGTGTTCCTCAAAATGCTCTTAGAAAGAAGGGCAGCTATATATCAAGGTAATCCACTAGGGAAGAACCTTTTGAAAAAGAGATGCTATGGTATTATAATAATAAAAATCATATCAGTACTCGATTAGAAGGTTGGACATTATCTGAATAGAATATGTTAGATATAATGATTACTAATTAATTCGGGTTTATCCAACCAAATCTTGGGCATATCATGAAGACAGGTGTTTCATGCATTAAACGCCAGCACCAAAGCAACTTAACATCTTTCAATTTATATGTGGATTATAATGTTACGCAATGGAGTGTTGACACAATTGCTTTAAGCTCATCTGTCAACCTATTTGTTTATTACCATGTTAAAAAAATATTCCATATTTTTGCCTAAAAATTAAGTAGATTGTTAGTTACATCTTGGATTCTTCTAATATATTTGAAGTTCTTAAAGAATTATTATCTTTAAATAAATTATACCGTGAACAAACTCAAATGGGTCTCTCATTACTAGCTAGCGTTATCCTTTGACAGTTTATCATATATATTCAAATTGCTTCAAATTCCATGAATGTACCTCTAGATTTGTGAACGATTAATTAGTCAATAATAATATTGTTTTATAATGAAGCACCTCCCATTTAATAATTTTAGACATTCAACAACTACGGCATCGGTTTTCCCAAAAAGAAAAAGAAAAAGAAAAAGAAAAAAAAGATAATAGTTAAATACTGCGTGTTGAAGACATTTACATTTATCGAAATAATTCTTGAAGAAGCAAAAAAATACCAATGTGAGAGTGAACAGTTTGTGTTTAACCGATCAACCTAACACAAGCTCATATGTGATGAAAATTCAAAGCCACTACTGTAATTAAGAAACTCCATGCATTATTAGGAGGGGGCATTCTGATCTGATGGGCGCCTCATCGGAGCCGTTAGATCGATATATATTAAGAATCATGTACGCTTGAGCCGTACAAATTTTGACGTTCATCGGACAATTTTGACTTGATCTGATGCATCAAATCATCTCCATATCAAAAAAATAGACAACTATTTTATTTTATTGAATTTTAGGTTCCATATCCAAACAATTTGGTTGAATGTGTGATTAATTGGAGCTCATGCACACTTAATTATAAACTCCAACCGAGCTGAGCATTGGAGCGAATTTAATAAGATGGCCATTGAACTGCCTTCGACTTTAGAAATAGAAAACTCTTTTATTAAATTTGAGCTTCCAGAGCCAATTTTGGCCAAACCGAGCTCCAACGGCCTAACCATTCAATTTTTGTCTGTGTCCCTTTTGTTTTTGTGGTTTGCTCTTATCAATTATCATATCAAGGAGAAATTGTCTGATGCAAATAAATATCTCAATGAAAGGGTTCTCTGTCCCCTGTTTTTCAACTGATTTCTTTGTACAGTACACCCTAGAAACCAGGTACCGCCGTAGGTTGGTACAAAATCTGTGGATACCAATACCATGTATCACTTATGGCCTGGTTGTCTGACAGTACAATTAATTATACACCTTTTAATTTGATCTTGGGTTGCACCATATGGCGGACCTAAAAAGAATTAGAGGTAGCTACGTGTTTATTTTTAGACTTAGTAGTATTTTACATTTATGTTTATTTTTGAATTAAAATAATATTTATCTCTGAATTTAATTCATGGTCCAATAAAAAAAATTGTGCAAAAAAGAAAGTCAGATCATATTGATTTGCATAAAAGAAAAAAAAAATGCATTATCTAATTTGCTGCTCCACTCAAAAAATTCAGTTGATTCGTCAGGAGAAAAGTAAGTCCGCTGCTAGAGATCTAAATATGTACCTGGCGTAACTAGTCACGTCTTGACTTGGATCACGTGATGTGTAATGACAAGTCAGATTTATATGTATTATGCCATGCGGTGACAAAATTAGGAAGGATGATTATGACATGTGAATGGTCACAACACATTAATCACACTTTAACTGTACATGATGTGTTCAAATGTAATTTTTTTTTTCATAATTTAAATTAATTTATTTAAGAGTTGTCATTTAATTAAAAATCTAAGGATTCTAATTACAGGTTATCATGTATTGTATCTAGATCAAATATTTTACGTGACATGCATTGAAGTTTGAAACAATGTAAGTTTTGATAACTCAAACTAACGTGCAAATTATTCTCAATGCATGTATCTAAAATCGTTTTAGCGAAATGCAATTTGGTCAATTGATTTGACTTATATATTTTATAATCAACATGCAATTATTTCTTATTCTAACGAGAAATATATATATTATCTTGTATATATCTACATGACATGACATGCACAAAATCTTATTCATCTAATCAATATCAAACATTGATTATCTACATGACATGCACATGAAAAAGTAGATAGATTCAAATAAAATAAAAATTATAATTATAATTTGTTAGAGGAATTATGGGGACAAGTTGTGCCTCCTCGGCAAAAATACAGCGTGGAAGCGTAGAAAGGTCTCGGTCTCGGTCTCGGTCTCGGTCTCGTGTTTCTAAGGGCCACACAGAATAAGAGACCGAATTCTCTGTCTCCCGGGGGGCAGGAAATTCCTGTCCCCAGAGTCTCTGCGGGTGGAGCCCATTTAAAAACAGTAACAAAAAGTTAAACCCTAAACAGTAATCGGTCCCACCCCGGTCCCACCTGACAGAGACTCTGGGGGCAGGAATTTCCTGCCCCCGGGGGGCAGAGGATTTTGTTTCACAGAATAAAACGTTACAGCCACTGGCTCTCATTTCATTCTCCTCTAGGATCAGTGGATCACCAAACCAAAATATTTTTAGAATGTCTAATTATATTTTTATGTAATTAGGTCATGTTCATCTAATACTAATTAAAAACAGCAGAATTGAATAACCAACTTAATTAGTCCATGAAATAATAATGTTCAACTTGCTGGTTTGACAAACTTCAAAATAATTCTACTGGAAGTAATCATAGAAAAGGCGGATTAATGCAATCCGAGCTGAGCTGGTCTGGTTTTGAGAAAATAAAAGAGGAGAAAGGCGCCGACGAGTAAAACGTCCCCATCTGTCCATGAAGAGCCGATCTGCCGATGCAACGAGCTCTCACGCGCGCAGCACGTGCGACCCTTTTCTTTTCACGCTGCACGACTCTGGTCTCTGGGCCAGCTGGGACGAATCCATATAGAAGGGAAAGGGAAATGTTACTCCGCTCAACTTGTTCCCCAATTCATTCAATATAACTAGAGCACACAATTTGGAGTTGAGCGAGCTGTAAAATAATAATAAAATATAAAATTAACCATCTGTTTGAATGAATGAATGAATGAATGAATGAATGAATGAATGAGATACGTACCTAGTGGGGAATTCATAGTATCAGTCCACAGGAATTAAAGAGAGAGAACTAATTAAATTAAATGACGCTTGAGCATATCCATCCACGTGGCAGGTTGTGGGGTCATCCAGAAAGGTATATCCTATTATCCTGTCCCCTTAATTATCCTCTCAAAAACCCCACAAATTAAATCCGGATAATCTTTTCAACAATTCCTTTATATCCTCTTCTCTCATGTTCATGATATCATTAATTCATTATTTTTTTTTTCTCAAACTCCATAATATAGCATGGTGCTTAATTAATTACTGCCAAAGCCATGTGAACACAAGTAATTTTTACTTTCTAAGTGTCTTATCAGATGCTGGTAATTTGGGTAAAATTAAAGTTGGTTGAGTTTGTCATTATGAGTGTGCAGAGCAGATTAATTAATTCCTGGTTTAGCAAATAATGTTATGAGTACAATTTTATCATTCTTAATTTAAGGTGGAGCTCTTACTGCACAAATTCTAAAATCATTAAATTTGTTTGTTTACAGTTTTACTTTTTCACATTTTTAAATTGCTGATATACGTAGTATGCAAATACATACATATATATATGTGCAATATAATATACGGAGAGTATAGAGTTATAGGTGGACATGTTCTTCAAAATATTTTGCTACGAACTAAATTAATTTCTCGAAAATGAGAAAAATGAAAAAAAAAAAAAAAAAAAACACTAATATGAATTAAAATATGTTGAAACAATTAATGGGGTTAAAATTTTAGTATTATAAATCGAATTGTGTGAAATTAATATATCCTCACACAAAAAATAGAACATATTATATTATATATTGAATTATATTCAGTCATATTTTTATGCATGCAATTTTGTTTCATAATTAATTATATGTGGATCGTATAATCGGAACATAATTATTTAAGACACTTCTAATCCTCTATTATATATTGCTTCAAATTAAAGAGAGAAAAAATAATAGAGGATTAGAAGTGTTTTAAATTAAGGAAGAAAATGGAAATTTGAACTTGTATATATAAACCGAATTAAAAATTATTGCATGTCCTACATGTCATGTAAAGGAAGAGATTAATTTGAAATTCAATTACTCTAATTAAGTAATTATGCATTTTAGTACGTACATGATAAATTTAACCTTTAATAACCGAATTGAATTAGATAATTTAATTGCATCAATTAGTTACATAATAGTTGCATATCATATAATGTAAGAAGAGATTAATTATAGGTAAAGAAATTGACAAGTTTTCTATATAATATTAATTATACATTTATATATATATGAAAATGATTATATCCATTTTATCTTATTCACTTGTCATGCAGGTCAGGTGTCACACCAAGTAGAAGTACGTACGTAGTTAGGTCAGATAAACACCGCGTCCCATCGCATCTCATATGGTCACATTTCTTTCACGTAGAATATTCGATGGTAAATGCCATATATGCCAATAATGATCGATATACGCCTCATTAGTCATTAGACTAATTTAGGAGAATAAACCATTTCGAGTAGTTTCATCCCTTCTAAGTTCTAATATTCTTCCTTCTCTTTTCTTTATATAACCCTTGGCTCCTCAGTTTAATTCTCTCCGGTCCTCTCTCCAAACGATCATACCACCTCACTTCGGTACATGCATGGAGATCACCACCAAACCCAAACGGGTCACTGGACCACTATGCTCCGCAGCCCGGGCTCGGTTAACTGGCGAAAGAACTGGCTATTCAAGCAGCAGTGGCAGCGAACATGAGCCCGCCACATGCCTCTCCCGCCTAGTACAAGCTTTCCTTGAAATAGACAATGAAGAATCTGATGTCCGAGACTGCTCCAGAGAAGAATCCGACCATGGGGATGAGTCCGGCAGTTGCCCCACAGATTGTGCAGCAATGATAAAAGATTTGCTTGATCCAACGGCAGAGATTGATCCGTTCAGAATCCGGTTGGCATCGGTAGTCAGGAATGCAACTGAGGCAGAGAAGGGATTACGGTGGGAGAAACCGGGCTTGTTCCGGCGAGCCGTGATGGGTCGGTTGCGCAATTTGGGGTATGATGTGGGTATATGCAAGTCGAGGTGGGAGACCACCGGTGGGCTTACCGGCGGTAGTCATGAGTATCTTGATGTTGTCTTCAATCAGAACAGGTAATTAATTACAAAATATGATAACTTAAGTTTGACATGTAGGCCACATTGCTACAGTTTGCTAATTGATTCTGATGCATTCGTAATTTTCTAGGTACATTGTGGAACCAGAGTTTTCGACAGGAATTGAGGTGGCGAGAGCGACAGAAGAGTACCGTAGAATAGTAATGGCCATGCCGGATGTGGTGGTAGCTAAATCAGACGCAATCGGTCGAGCAGTGAGGCTTGTGGCCGAAGCAGCCAGGCGGTCCCTGAGAGAGAGCGGAATGCACGTGCCACCGTGGAGAAAGAGCCGGTACATGCTCGCCAAATGGCTGGGACCGTACAAGCGCAGCACGAGCGTTTTGATGGGACCAATCTCTGGTGCCGATGTGAAATGTAGAGTCGTCGGTTTTCCTCCAGCAGCTGGGGTCGAGGGATTTCGTCTGGCTCAAGCCGCCCGTATGAGGTAGAGAGAGAGAGAATTAGTTGTAGTGAGAAAATGAGATTGGATCCTGAATGCGGGAGTGATTTTGCAAATTTTTGTTTATTTTGGTATGAGTTTATTTTTTATGTTGTTATGTAGTTTTGTATAGCGGAGGAGCTCAGATTTATGGCCAGTAAGTAATACCAGTGGGCAGTGCACAGTGCGAAACCGGTTAGATTTAAACTCATTAACTAATTAAATACTTAATAGAAAAAAATATTATTTTAACTTATATTTTTCAATATTCTGACTTATAATTTATGATATTATAACTTATAATTAATATTACTAATCATAATTCAAAAAATTTATTTTGATTTTATTACTAAATTTAATCCGAATTACAAATTAAATATTCATATGAGAGCAAAAAATTTTCTAGAGAATGACAAAGTCGATCGGTACCAATCAATGTTCTAAATAGCGCGCTATAGTGTTTTTCTCTCATAAAAGCTATGGCGCTATGTCCAAATAGCGCTGCTATAGCGCCCTATTTCGCGCTATAGCGTCGCTATTTGGGTATAGCGTAATTTTTTTAACCCGGCTGCTATAATGCGATAAACGCTATTTAAATCATTGGTACCAATAAATCACCACTAAAACTCAAAATCTAGGGAAACGGCTTGTCCCCCTGTACTACAATAGATGCGCCCCTGTGAGTGACATACAAAATAAATCAAGTAAAAAGTTAGGATTTTTGTTTTTTTGGAATTAATCATAAATAAGAATTTTCTATCATATCATTACTTAATTAAGGCAGTGCATTACAAATGCATTTAGCAAAAGAAATCTATCATATCATTACTTTCATCAGTAAAATTCATTTTGAAATTAATTTTTTTTTATATATATCTTTTTATATTTAATTAAACTGTATTTTGTTGATTTTGTTTGGACAAGAATATGAAGCTTCCATCTCTGGAGTCTTGATTGGAAAGGAGTGTGCACGCTCTTGTTGTGTGGGGTGCAGAAATTTAATAATATACGACTGCGTCTTTTATTTAAAAAACATATCTTGATTTGAAGTTGATTTGAAATTAATTTAGAGATTTAGAGGGAGCACGTCAAATAGAAAGACGATTTAGAAGATAATTTCAGGTATATTCCTTAAAAATGTCCAATACATCCTTGCAAGACAACCTCATGTGCCAGCTTGGATGGCCAATGTGCAATGACAAGCATGAGGAAACAATTACTCATTTATTGTTTCACTGTCAGTATGCCAAGTGGGTATGGAGGTATATGGATCAGAGGCTACGGATCCGTTTACTGACAGCAAGGTTGGTACATGGGACGGATAGTGGGTCGAGATCTTTCGCTTTAATTTGACAGATCTATGAGATATTATGAGTTCTTCGCTCCAGATTTCCTCGCTGCATGCATATGCGGCCATCTGATCCATCAATTGTTGTTATTACTATTTATTTAAAATATTTTAATTTTAATTTTAATTTTAATTTTATTGACATATTGCTTTCGAACTAAAGTTGGTCACGTTAAATCTATTCTCTTTTGTTATTTAGTTTGAGCTATCAACTATACTAGAAGCCTTAAATTAATTTAAGTACGTAGAATTATCAATCTTCTAAATAGCAATTATAGCATTGTCGTAGAGAGACTAAAAAAAAGTTACCGTGAATAATATAACTATAATAGAAGTTATCATATATGGTATTTAAAAAAAAATAGATTCTACATTTATACTAATTATCAACATTTAGGAATTGATGGAGATTAGGGGATTGAATATGATCAAAGTAAAATATTTAATATAGATTGTGTTTGTGTCATTAATGTTTTTTTTTTTTGTGTCTGGAATTCTAAAGTATGAGATGACTGTTTCTCTCACATGAGAATGCGTATTTGTGAGTATTATCCAGTGTTGTCCATAACTAGCAATCATACATATATATTATACCTCATTATGAATTTATTATGTAGAGAGATAGTAATTAATTATTAAGAATACCAATGCCCTTCATATAAATGAGGTGATGATATTACTAGGCTCCTTGATGAAGTAATACAAATATGTGCACATATAATTAAGGAGTTAATTATAATTACTGAATTATTTTGGAATCAAGAAACGAGTGGATTTGCAAGGATGACACGTTCCTATGTTGGATATATTCATGATATCATGAGACATGGAATTGACACGAGACAATTGCTGCATTAGGGATCATGATATAACATGTACTTATCATTTGTGTCTTTTGGATAATTATAATGCATATTGCTAGGTGCCGCTTATAATTTATAGAATTGAAAGGAGTTTCAGATTTCATTACCAATGGCATAGATCTCACAGGTCACACTAATAAGGAATTAATTAAAAATGCTCCTTGATTTATTTGACATGTGTGACATGCCTAATAAATTGGTTTCTCTACTTAAACATAAAATAAATAATTATGGGGATAATTATATGTTATTTTGGATTTAATTAAATAGTTTAATGCAATCCAAACATTCAAAAAGATCAAGCGGGAAGAATCTTTGCGAGCTACAAAAATAATTTTTTGTGAGTAGTAAAGAGTTCTGAATATTTATCACAGTTTATGGTAAAAAAAGAAATAGTTCCTAGCCAAAACAGAGTCAGTTTTTGACCAAAACCAAAGTGTTGAAAATCAACATGTTATGTGAAGGCTGAAATAGAAACAATTTCTGATCGAAACATAAAGTTTCTGGCCGAAACAAATTCATTTTCTGGAAGTTCCGAGTAGTTCCTGGAAGTGCTGAAACCCACAAACCAGGTTTCTGACCCAGCACGGAACAGTTAGTAACTTCACATTGATTCCAATTTTGTTTAGAGATATTTGATGGAAGGATTCATGCTGCTCGATGCTATTAGAACCTAAATAAAAGTGTAAATTGCTAGATTATGTGGTCTCTCTTGGTAAAAGATAATGTTAATTAATGTACCCCATTAGTATGAATTTGTTGGCTGAAACTGTATGATAAACATGAAATTATGTCAAAACAGATAGAAAAGATATTTAATTGAGCTCAAGCAATCCTAAATTAAACCCTCTATATGCACCTTATTTAACCTTTGAGACGCATCTTTAATAAACCCAAATTTGATCTAAATTTCTTCTGATCATATTATTTAACTATCGAGCTTGGCAAATGGGAAACAGTGCTTTCATGTGTTCTTGCATAAAGTCGTCATGTCATGCAGGTCCTAAAAAGAAAGAAATGTCACACATACCCTTAACACTTTCGAAATCGTGTATGATATTCCTGGGGTATTAATGAAATATACTCGATTTCACAAGTGTTAGGGATATGCATGAAGGACTGCCACTTCCTTCACTGTTCTGAGAGAACGCAGAACAATTATAGAATTTGAAATTTTCTTGAAAATGATTGAGGTGCAAGAACTGAAGATTCAGACTATTAAGATAAATTTGGGAAAAAAAAAAAAGGAAGTGGCAGTCCTTCATAGATTTATTTTGGACTTAAAGCATTGTTAGAGCTATTGCAGTAACCATCAGTCTTTATAAAATACAGGAAGAAGGGTTGTGATACGTTTAAAAATCTAAAGTTTTGAATTTATTTTGTATTGATCCAGAAAGAAGTAAATAATTTTAGCCGAAGTCTGAAATCATGCTTGCTTGTATTGCATAGGTCGAACTAGTGTTGCTATTTTGAAATATGCACCTGTAATCCTTGATACTTCTCTATGAATATGATTTCGACTTGATACAGGTTGATGTGATGGCGAGGACAGCTGGTGGCATAGAAGAGGATCTGATAAAATGCATGGCACCAACATAGCGAGGAGAATTCTCTCTGCTTGGTGCACAACTTCGTTCAAAGGGCTTTAACCAAATCAGCAATTTGTTGGTGCCAAATGATGACTATTGCAAATTTGAGAACTGAATCATGCTTCTTCTTGATTGCATGTTTATAGAACAATCCAATCAGGTATGGTAGTCGGTCGTCAAGTTGACCAAATTTGCATTCTACCTAGTTCAAACTGGAGTAGTTCAATAAAATGAAGTCGTAACAAATAAATTCATTATAAGAAGTAAAAGAAAAATACATTTTTTAATTATCTTTTTTGTGATAATACGTTTAGACTATAATTTAATTATTGTATTAAATAAATGTTACACAGGTGAAGATCTAAGTTGAGGCAAATTTATACCATCACCTGATGATAACATTTGTGTAATTCAATGAGTACAAGAAGAATCAATCATACAACATGTTTTCCTTGCATTTAGTTCTCTTTTTCAGATAACAATTTGTTCATCCCTCACAAATTAATAGAAATTACTCTTTTATTAATCTAGCTTGATTTCAAAACATTTCATATGTAAACTAATTTCTCTGTAAAATCACTAGAAAATGAAAGCTTCAAACATACTCAGGCACCCTAATATATCAAGATCAATTGCTACCAGAGATAGTAGACTTTCGAAAAAGGTATTGATATGCAGCAACCAAACAATATCATTACACTTCTCTAGTGACTGATCAGTCAAGCTAATAAAAATTTAGCAATAACTATAACCAAAATATCACAATAAAAGAGAGCTCACAGTACATGAAACCACATCACAAGAAGGACAACCCAATGAATCACTTCCCCTCTCAATTTCTGCTACTCATGAAATGCGCACACCAGAAAACCAGGTAAACAATCAATTCCCCAACAACAATCTTATATTGATAAATACCGATTCTATACTACAAAAGGAAACAAACTAAAAACAATGCAGGACAAATTATTCAATGTTGTCGTGGAAATTATTGAAGTACTGGGACGGATATGGATGGTACTATGATGCATGGGGGGGATGGCAATGGGCCTAGCCCACGGGTATTTTGTCAAGCCCAGGCCTGGCCTGCCCGTAAAAAATTAATGGCCCGCCTGCCCGGCCCAGTCTGACGGGCTTGAAAATCTAGGCTCGGCCTGCCCATAGGCTTTTCCTCCAGACCCAGGCCTGCCCGTACCTGCCTGCCTGTGCCCATGGGCTGCCTTATCCGGCCCGGCCCGGCCATGCCCAATTCATTTTTTGAGGCCTAATTTCTCCAGCTTTTTATTTTCTTTTCCATAAACTATAGCCTGTTGGTTGTCGCACTATGCAAAATTTCAAATACAAGTATAACTGTAAATATAATATTTACGACAAGAAAATTAGAAACAACTAAGGCAGAGCCGAAGCAATTACACAAATAAGCAATTACTCAAAGAAATGATGCTAACAAGTAACTAGTCAAAATAAAAAGAGAAAAACTGGCACAATTACACAAATAAGTCTAATTTAATAACAAAACAACAATGAGATGTAATTTAACATAACAAACAACATAGTTTTCCATAATTCAACACAATTACACAATTACACAAATAACAATCGCTCTTCATCTAATACTTCTCTTGCTCCAACCTGCTTTGTCATATAATGCAACAAGCAGTACTAATGTCATGCTATAGTACAAAAAGCTAATTACTTTGTGGTTTTACAGATTATAAGAAATGTATAGTTTTAGTAGTTCATAAGTATAATACAAAAAACATAGTACCTAAACATTAGCAAAAAAACATAGTACCTGCTTTGTCATCTAATACTTCTCTCTTGTTGCCTGCTTATTTGATAGATTAATATCCGCAACTCACTCACACATTTGTTTTCAGCCTTTTCCTGATTAAGAAAAAAACATAGTACCTAAACATTAGCAAAACAAATTATGACCATGATCTAAGTATAATACAAAAATTGGAGCAGCAGTTTCGCCTAGGAATGATTTTTTTAGCTACCCCAATTATTGCACATAGATAAATTCAGCACAATTTCATCTATAAAATTTAGCACAATTCAATTGATATACTCACTTCAGCACAATTTTTACATGAATATTGGAACAAATTTCAACACAATTCAATTGATATACTCACTTCATCAACAAAATTAAAATCTATGCTTACCCAGATAGTATTTAGCACTTAAGCAACAACCATAACACCCAAGTTCAAAACTGGTACGGACACAAATAGAACAAGGAACCAACTGTGTACCTGAATGCGGCACTAGAATGTTGAGGCCGTGAGCAGTGAGCTAGATTTCTAAGTTCAGGTCCTCTAAGCTAGACTTCCAAGTTCCATCTATCATGAAAAATTATTAAAGAGAATTCAAGTTCTTATACTCTGATTTTCAAGTCTTGAAAATGTACACATAGATAAAGCAGAATAATTTTAGCACCAAGCAACAGCCGACTTTAAAAAAAAAAACAGATTTGACTAAAAAACTTTTTGAAACTTTGTGCATGGGATTAAATTTTTATTAATTTTGAAAGGAAACATTTGTTTCAATTGTCGGAATAATTATAATTATTCCAATAAACAACTAGCAAAATATTCATCTGATTCGTCCATGACTTTATTTTATGTTGGCCTATACATTTTCTGGTAAAGACAAAAAATTGTTATTGCACATTTTGTTCACTGATTCGTCCGAAAAAATGAAGTCAACTTCATTTTCTGGCCTATACCTTAACAGTCGCAGCTATTATCTGCTCAGTGCAAAGCTTTGCGCTTCTGGTAAAGACAAAAAATTTGTGCATGAATTACTCCCCCAAATAGAACAACTTTGTACGAAACAAATGTATACCAAATATTAAAACAACTAGAGGTCAAAACAGAGAGAATCAAACCTCCAACATCCTGATTCCTGCATAGGGGTTAGCACTGGATGCAGTGGTGTTGTAGCCTCGTAGGATCCTTGCACCAGGTAAGGATCTTAATTGCTTCCCTGATGAGTAGTGACACCGTGGAAGAGAGAGACATCGTGGCGATCCTGGCGGAGGAATGGTGCCGGAGAAGTGAAAGAGACGGAGAGAGAGAGATCTGGTAGCAGAGAGAGAGATGGAGTGAAGGAGAGAGATCACAGCTGTGGTGGTGGAGACGGCGATCTGGTGGCGGAGGCGGCGACTGGTGGCGGAGTGAGGATAGAGAGAGAAGCCTAACGGAGACACAGAGGCGAGAGCGAGAGAGAATGAGAGACTCGGAAAGGAGCGAGCGGCTGCTCACTATCAAAAAACCCTAGATTCAATTTTGTATACAGTATACTTGTATTAATATATAAGCCCAACGGGCTGCCTGTGGGCTTAGAGTTAAGCCCAGGCCTGCCCTGACCCGTCTTTAGGCCCGGCCTTACCTGACCCATCACAGCGTCGGGCCGACCGGGTAAAGGACGGGCCGGGCGGATATTAACGGGCCTCCGGACCAATCGGGCTTTTTTGCCATCCCTCAGCATGGCCAACACACAAGACACACCTCAGGTACAATGTTCAACTGATGTGCAAAGACCTCAACCATGGAGAGTTTATTACATTAACAAATCAGAAATATAGTAATTCCAGGTCTGCCAGCTTACGTCTTACTAATTATCCAAACCTTTTGATTAAATTCCTTCATTTCCAGGAATCATTTCAGTTAATGGTGACAGATGGTACAAAACAAGCAGAATTTGTTTTCATCGGAAGACAAGACGATTACTTGCTTGGCTGTCCGGTACAAGACCTTATAGCTTATCTTAGTACCTAGCATAATCCGTGTAATTAGGCACATCCTAGCAATTTAGGAAACAGACCAACGGTAGAATAGAATTGGGTTATTAATACCCATGTACCCATGTACAACATATGTAAAGATCATAACAATTATAATAAGAAAATCATTCTTCATTTCTAAACTTATTAAAGGGGCCACCGAGGCACCAATGGAGTGTCATTGGAGAGCTTAAACCAGGTGTGGATAAATGAATGTTTTTAGAGGAGAGGAGCTTCTATATTGCCAGCAGCTGATTTAGCGATTTAGTGAACTGGGCTAGAAGGGAAGAAGTAACCAGTACTGTTGGGTTTATATTCCAGTTAACATCCCTTATAACATTTGATGTAAACTCTTAAATCTTTTAAGTTAATGTAAGTATTAAAGATATTGAAAATTACCAAAATCACCAAGCAGATCGGATCCAATAAGAGGGTCACTGACAATCCGCAATTTCACATAATTAACCTTGAAATTTAGGAATATACAGCTGGAGCAAATTTGATTGAGTTTAGTGCTGTAATTAGGAAAGTGCAACAGCAGATACACTAACAGTTTAAAATAGGATAGCATACCAGCTAGTAGGATAATTAGGAATGTACAACGGCTAGTTAGTTTATATATATAAGCTCATGTAAACCTTGTACTTAGATATGAATTATTCAATACAATCAATGTACAATTCAATCACTGTTCATCTCTCCAAATAACAGTAAGCATGCCTACGGGCTATCAAAAAGAAAATAACTGTAAGAATTTACTAGATGAAACACCTACAGCAATGCGGCCAGATACAATTATTAGGAAGTGAAAATGTATACAACTTGCACAAATAAATCTAATAAAAACTAAAAAGTTACATGTTGTGCTAAGTGATATATAACTTGCATGTGTTTCAATCTCTAATGGAAGCTTGATAGAACATCTATCTCAATACTTCATTGCCTTGTAAGTTGAATTACAACATGCTGCAATTGTTTTAAAAGAAAAGAGTAAATAAGACCATATAGGTACAGTCGTACAGATACAAAACTAAAAAGAAAATTTTAAATGAAAAAAAAGAAGAAAAGTATTACCTTAATTTGGGTTCTGTTGTATGTGTAAGTAACATGTATGAGATCATCCAATGATTTAATGACAGAAGGATAAGAGAACTCTAAATTTTTACTATTTTCCAGAGTAAGAATCTCAGTCCATGAATCTCCGTCGTCATTAGAAAATGCCATTTTTAATTCTTCCCTTGAATTTGTGTTGTATGCAACTATCACCTCCGTACCATTTAGTTTAACACCATCAATTCCTATAAAGTTGCAAATGCAGTTGGCATCATAATTAACCTTTTCTATAGTTGAGATTCTTTTTCATTTCTGGAGCATAGATTTATATAAATTTCTAAGGTGCTGGGTCAAGATTCTGAGTAGCTCTGCTTTCATTAGTACATTTTCAAGTTGTTTGTTTAGTATTTTATTATTTTGTTTTCTTTACTTTAAGCTAATATAACCCGAAAGCTATAGATATTTTTAGCACGAGTACTCGTGAGCTGTTGGCCAGGCTTGGGTTGGGAAAATATGGGCTTTTGGCGCAAATTAATTAGAGCTGTCTACAAACCCACTAATTCAATTCCATCTCAGTAAACAGTCAAGTTTTGCAGGAGTGTTTCTTGTGCTCAAACCCACTAAGTTTTGCAGGAGCTGTCTACAAACCCACTAATAGAGGCTTTTGTTTGTTGGTGTTTGGTTCTGGTAAATCAGTTCTTTATAAGCTGTTAGATAGACTAAAAGCTGATTAGAACATTTGTTCTGTTATCTAGACATGACACAATTTCTACTGGTGTTAGTGAAGGTCATACATGTTGTTCAATCAAAAAAAAAACTGATTGTACCAGCAATAGAAATATGGATCTATTAATATTAATACCAGTCAAATATGTATTAATAGTTTAGTCAGTGCCTTTAATGCAGGGCAGGTTGACTGATTAAAATGAAAATCTGAATTTTTTTTGTACCAAAATAACAAATAGGTTGAGGAAAACCTGAATTAGGGTTCGGTAACTGTGTAGGTTGTGCGTAGCTCCAAGTTATACCACTATCAGTTGATTCTGACATGTATATCCTGCTGAGATTTGTGAATGACCGCATTAGGACACGTAATGTACCATTCTCGGTCTGGTATGGAACAGGTTGGATGACACCTCTTGGTTTCTCTTTGATGTAAATCGGACCATGCTTTTGCCATGTATATCCATAGTCTGACGTTACCTGAGCAATAATGGTACATGAATTGGTAGCGTTTTATTCTAATAGTTAGAATTTGAGTTGAAAAGGCAAACAAAAAGAGAGGAGATAAAATTTGAATACCTCCATCCATGATCCCCATGAATTCCAGCTCTCTACAGAGGAGCCGCACAGCAAACGACCATCGCTCAGAAGAAAAGGCTACTCATGATTACATTTATGATTAGATATGATACACTAATATTTTCACAAAAAGGATTTGAAATTGGAGGTGCTTGAAATTCAAAACGAATTGGATCAAACCCAGTACTGTTAATGAAATAGATTCCATTTCGGTGATTCTTTTGCTGTTTTTAGGTCACTTTAACAACTATAAGTTTATGAACGTAGGTGCAATATATAACTTCATAATGCAAATTATTTTAACAAGAACCTTATTTTTTATTGGCCCAAGGATGCCAGGTGGCAGTTGTTCCCTCGGCTGCCACGTCACTCCACCATCAAATGATCTTTTCATGAATCCACTCCATCTATTTGAATTAAAAGATAAAGAAGTAACTTTAACATAATAAATGTACAAGTACCAAATATTTTCATAGAGGTTTAATTTGTAATTTTACATTTCTTAAGAAAAATCAGAGTAAGACTTTCCTACTTTTCTCTCCAAGTGAAATGCAGGACACCCATAAAGAATACAAGTAATTCATATCAATTATGACTTATGAGAGTGGTTGTTGTCGGATGAATAAAAAATACATACGATTGTACATCTACACCAATTTTGTAGAAGAGAAGCAAGCTGTTGTTAGGTGTTTTGTACAATACAGGATTCCACATCGGCACATTTTCTTCTTTGTCTGCTATGAATGGAGGACTCCAGTTTCCTCCCTATTAAATAATAAATAAATAAATAAATAATTGAAAGCTTTTAGAATCAATTTCATGTAGGTCTCGTAATCTATGAAAGATAACAGCATTCCATTGAACAAGTCTTATATAATATAATAATTAATACCTCGTACCTTTGAAGCCATATTTTTACATCAGAGGCACCTTCCTTAGAACCGCCAAAATAGGCAATTAATAAGTGGTTTCTCTCTACCTACTACACAGATAATACAAAAGATAAGGCTATATATATTTAAATATAAAACACATATGTCTAAATCATGAATTTGTCATAATTGACAGTAGCGGTACTGACAGAGAGTTGCTAACAGTTATTGGGAAAAATCAAATCCTAATTTCCATTCGAAATATATGGGGAAATTTTGTTATTAACCAATGCCAATGAAGTTGGAAACCTAATTCTATCCTACTTGCTACTTTACAGTGAATTTGAGACTTATAATTCTAGAAATGTAAAGTATTTTAAGTTTTTAACTGACATGATACTGGTAATAATATTCTAACGAAAACTGGTTCGAAATGGCGTATTACTGTATCTACATCTGAGTCATGTCAGCATAACCTGATATGATCTGTTTAACAATCATCAATGTGTTAATGTGTTGGGTATAGAGTATAGACTAGACGGATAAACAGGTTGTGATCTGATCTGATCCATTTGACAGTATCACAGTCATTTATAATGTAAGAATATCAAGAAAATTAAGAGAGGCTTCAACTGATATGATCTAATTGTCAGACCTTGAAATTTTATAATATAGCCCCTACTTTCACCATTATTATCCAAAAGACATCCATTGTTGTAGACTGTTACAACATAAATCTCAAATTCAACAATGTTCTCAATGCATCAATGGAACAGTGCTCATAAATCAGAAAGATATCAGTTGGACTGGTATCAATGGTAGCTTGATCCAATTCTCAAGTAAAAAAACTAAACATGCATTTCAAAGCCAGAGATCACAGTGAGCATCATGGATTCACCAAACAAATTCTTTTGCTCAAATCCAAACTTAAACAATTTAAGAATCCAAGTTTCAAAGTAAAGAGCATTTTGATCCAATTCTCTGGCTTTTTATCATCTTTTGTCAGAATTTTATTATAATTTTTTATCCTCATTTGTTGGAAAGACACGTGAAAAGAGCTTCGACAGATACTTGATGAAACAATATTTTCGAGTAAAATGATTATTTCAAGAAGCTTTGGATTTGGAAGGAACTACTTTTCCATTCAAAAATTGAGGAAATATATCAGAAAATAAATAAATGAAAAAAGAAAACAAGAGAAGTATCATTGGGTTGGTACCAGAAAGTAGCAATTAAAGCCACAAAAAAATAAAATCTTTCAATAGTACAATTATAATTAGACGAGGGATCAAGTTACAACATTTTTTGAGTTACAACAAGTTACAACAAGCATTATTTACATTTATAAAGTCTAAATCGTCGATCCAAACCATTAGATGTGTTCTCTACAATAAAATGTGCTTGGAGACCAAATTTTACATTTTTTAGAATTTTTTTACTATTTATTAAGGTGGGTACAAAAACTAGTCAAATTCATATCATTGAATTTTGTACCCATATTAATAAATAATAAAAAAATTCCAAAAAATATAAAATTTGGTCTTTAAGCACATTTTATTGTAGAGATCACATCTAACAGTTTGGATCGACGGTTTAGACTTTAAAAATGTAAATAATACTTGTTGTAACTCAAAAAATGTTGTAACTTGATCCCTCCTCTTATAATTAAAATCACTCGGGATTCTATCTACAAAAGAAAAGTTATGAAGATGGGGTTTCAAAGAATTATTAATACTTCCGTACAAAATGGATCATATAACTCCAACAAATATAGATAGGGGTGAAAACGGAGCGCATAATGTTGATACCATATCCGCATCCGTCGGATAATGAGCGGATACGGATACGGATATGGATAGTAAACGGATATCAAAATTCAAAACCAAATCCGCCTTAAACGGATACGGATACGGAACGGATAGTCTACGGATACGGATTCGAATACGGATATAAAACGAATAATGGTTGGATAATTAAGATATATGAACTTCTAAGATACAAATATTAATTAAAATATTAAATATAAATATTAATGAACTTATAAGAGATGGGAGATAATCTATTCATACAATATATATATATCAAATAAGTGTATAGTAACAAAAGATGTTGTAGTGTAGTGGTTTGAAACTTAGTCTAAAGGCATTGAGATGGGAGGACATAGGTTCAAATCCCACCTATAGCAAATATTTATTCCTCTTTTATATGAGTCCGGCCAAACTATCCGAATCCGGATATCTGTTCCGTTTAAAACTCCGTATCCGGATCTTTTATGGATTTTCGAAAATTATCCAAATCCGAATTATCCGAATTCAGATTATATCCGAATACGGAGTGGATATCCACCGGATAATCCGGCTCCGTTTTCACCCCTAAATATAGAACATCAAAAATTTTAAATTGGAAAATTTAAGAGAAATTAAGTACCTCTACAATGGTTGATGCATGACAGCTATTGAACGGTGCACGTCCCGCATTAAATGTGAATTCTTTGCTCACTATTGTCCAACTGTAGCTTGAATTTCCCTCATTAATGGCGTGAACGAGATTTCTGTCTTTCTCTCTTCTTTGATTCAACAAAACAAAATTTTGATTTTATTTAGATGCAAATCAAAGGACCAAAAATAAATTAATACAAAACAAATTCGGTCATCCGACCGGTCAGAGCTGTTCAATCCACATCAAGATACGGTATAAGTACGGATTTAATGCTGATCACCGGACACTTGTAAAGAAGGGCAATATATCGATCATTTTGAAGCAAGAATTTATAATCGCAGAGCAGAAATTGTTAACCAAAAGCAATTACCTGAATAATGATGGAGATGCAGCAAGGCATAGAGAAAGCACCAACATGCTCAAGACCAAAATCCACAGGGAATATTTGTTTGGTTCCATGTTCAACTGAGCAAATAATGTGAGTCGTTGGCAAATTAAGATGGTGTACATCTACATCTATAGCAAAAAGTCTCATGGTTATACCTAATTGTATTTATATTTTAGTTAGTGCACATGAAGTCAAACTTAATTGGCTGAACATTAATAATTTTATTTTATTTTTAATATTTGTTTGGTTAGTTGTCTACATACCAATTATATAATCTGTCATCTGGAATTCATGTTCAATTCCGTTTCATTCTCGGTTAATCAAATTGTCTATATCTGAAATTTATTGCCACCAAATATTGTTATGAATATCATTTTTCGTTGTTGATTGAAAAGGAAACTAACCATACAAATATTTTTCATTGTAAGAAAACTTCCAAAATTTCTCAGATATTTCAAAATGCACGGGAGCTGATATTATTATTAGAGTAAAGATGCTGTCCCCCTTGAATCCGTTTTCTATCTGTCTTTTTAACAACTTTCTTTTTTTGTTCCCCCACGTGGTCAAACTTCACTCTTTTTAATCTTCTCTTAAAAAAAAAAAATTCAACGCAACTCAAAACCCACTCTGTTCTTCTTCTCTACTGCTCGCCACTAGTTACCCACGCCAATGGTTGTGATGGCGGTCGAGATCCGATGAGGGGAGCACGGTGCACCGTCGAGATCCGGCGAGTAGAGCGTGGTGTACGGTCGAGATCCGGCGAGGAGAGAGTGGTGCACCATCGAGATTCAGCGGGGAGAGCGTGGTGCACCATTGGAAGGGGTCCATGCTAGCCCAGCGAAGATTGTCACAGTGCAATATATGAATACTTTATTAGTTAGATATGAATATTTCAGTTGTTAGATATGCATACTTCATGTTACATATGAATACTTCTTAGAAGATGTGGGATGAGAGAGATGAATTTGACTTTGAATTTTGAATTGTATAAATTATTTTGAACATGTATGAATACTTCGTAATCGTCAGTATGAATAATTCTTTAGTTAGATATGAATACTTTATTGTTTTAGATATACATACTAGTCTGTTGAGAATATTTCTTGGTCCTAATCTGGGCAGGTGTGAATATTATTAGTGTCAGATGTGAATATTATTAGTGTCAGATATTAATATTATTAGTGTCATGTGTGAATACTTCATTAGTTAGATATGAATAGTTATATATATGAATATTTCATTTGTTAGATATTGAGTACTTTATTAGTTAGATATGAATACTTCATTTGTTAGATATGCATACTTCATGTTAGATATGAATACTTCTTGGAAGAGGTGGGTGAGAGAGATGAATTTGACAATGAATTTTGAATTGTATAAATTATTTCGAACATGTATGAATACTTCTTGGAAGAGGTGAGGTGAGAGAGATGAGTCTAACTTTGAATTTTGAATTGTATAAATTATTTCAAACATGCATGAATACTTTGTAATCGTCAGTATGAATACTTCATTTGTTTAGATATGAATACTTCTTTATTTAGATATGAATAATATATAGATTCGCTGTAGTGATGGTCCCCAATCTTGGCAAATGTTGCTTTCAGACGATTGCGATTCCCAATCTAGGCTGTCACAAGACGTCAGCGATCTCCCTGGTTGTTACTGGTCCCCTCCATCTTGTGTTTACATATGATGAATGGTTCTGATAATAAGTATGAATACTATAAATTTGTAGGTATGAATACTATACGTTTTGACTATTAATAAAATAACATTAATCTTACTCTTTGGTGGTAGTTAGCACGTTTTAACTTTTCTTTTTTTCTTTTAGTGTGGAGGACAGATAGGGGACTAAAGTAAGAGAAATGTTAATCGATCCCTTATGGTAGAGATTATAAGTTTCTAAATTATCTTAAATTAGAAATTTAAATTGTACTTTCTACAAGTTACGTCTCAATTAATGATTTAACAGCTTAACTATTCATTAAACTATACATTAAATTATAATAAGTTAAATTTATTTAGAATATATTGATTAAAATGTATTTTGTCATTTCATCCCGCATACCAGGCCTAGCACCCAACTTGGAAACTTGAGATCAGTTAGAGACAATTTATAAATAAAAAATACGGTTAGTTGAGAGATAATTTCAACACCCCATAGACGAAGTCTAATAATTGAGTAGGTGGGTTGACTTTACATAGCAGCTTCATAATTCAGACAATTTGTCTTTATATTATTATAGTTGTTCTTGGAAGATTTCAAAACAGACCAATATTTGTAAATTAATTATATCTTTTTTTTTTGGAAAAATAGTTCAAAATTTTCAACCATAAGTTCTTTTTTTCATTATGTTCTAACAGGCGGCAGTTTATTATCTCCAAAATGGACTTGGCTATGGTGTTATGGGTTGTATAGAGGCCTCCTGTGTTATGCTCAATATTTAAGTTTTCAAAATTGTAACGGTCGATCCAAACCGTTCATCTTGTTCTTCATATTAATATGTGTTTGGAGACCAAATTTTACATTTTTTCGAAATTTTTTTAGATTTATTGAAAATCATTGTCTTTCAGACAAATCTGGACCATAAAAAACAGCAATATTCAATAAATCTAAAAAAATAGTAAAAATTTTTCAAAAAATGTAAAATTTGGTCTCCAAACACATATTAATATGGAGAACAAGATGAATGGTTCAGATCGACCGTTAGAATTTTGAAAACTTAAATATTGAGCCGTAGCATGGGAGGCCTCTATGCAAAATTATGCTATATGAGATGTTAATTTTTTTTTTCTTTAAATGGGGTCAATGATACATACATACACACACACATATTAGCCTATCTCTATATATATAGAGAGAGAGAGAGAGAGATGGGCTATGGTGCATTGCAATGCATGGAGGGGTTTGTGCATTGGATCATAAATCTAAAATTCAAAATCCAAATGGCCGATCCAAACCGTTCATCTTGTTCTCCATATTAATGTGCTTGGAGACCAAATTTTACATTTTTCTGAATTTTTTTACTATTTATTAATTATTTTACAAAATTGTTGATCCAACGGTAGCTGCTGATTTTACTGTTTTGTTAAGCCACCGTTGGATCAATGTTCGCGTGAAAGCGCAACGCAAGTTTCGGTACGCTTAGGAGCGTACCTTTTAAAACCGCGGTTACACCTTCCGATTAGGGTTGCAAGTGCACAACCCTATCGAGGAGTATAATCTGGTATCGATCCACAGGGACGATTTCCTTGTCTAGAATCTACTTATCTTAACTAAAGACTAGAAGTGAGAAAGATGGAGTTTTGGTATTTAATCTTCCTAAAGAATCAATTCAAGCAATCAAACAATGCAATAGAATAGTAACTGTGCAAGGAAAAGTATAAACTGTGTTTTGATTTAGGATAAAAGATGTTTCAATGGTTTCAGACTTCATCTCTGATTTGCCTCTAGTGGTACGGGTCTTACCAAGTTGGTACGGCTAGGCCGCACCAACCTTGTTCCACCAAGCCGTGTGGGCTTGGTATGGGTAGGCCGCACCACTCTTGTAAGACCCGTACTGATTTACCAGAACAGAGCTTACAAGTTCGAGTTGATGCATTTCTTGCTGGTACCTTGTATTAAACTCTTGAGAAATGTTCAATTGACCATATCTAAGGTTCCTAAACCTCAACTCTCGTTTGTTGGTTCAAGATCTAGGTTTTGGAGTCAATTCTTCACCTTCTAGGGTTTCTAAACCTCAACTCTCGTGTTTTGGTCCAGATCCTCTACTTAATTGATTGGAGATCTGATGTATCCTCTAATCTGTCAATTATGGGAGAATTCAACCTTTTGGCTTCAATTCAAACAAGTCTACCTAAAGGGATTGGTTTGGTTGAGAGAAGGCAATGGTCACATGACCTTGTTAGGGTTGATCTACCACTAGCGCACCACATGCAATCACAGAAAGACAAAGCAATCAAGACAAGCAAATACACAATCAATACAATCAAAAGAGTTCACGCAAGATCCAAATCAAGAAAAGCAACAAAAATCAAGAAAATCCATCTACAAACCCTAGAAACAATGATCTACTACTCACAAGTCATAGATCTGTCCAGAAATACAAGTAAAGAGATAAAGAGAGGCATGATAGAACTAGATCGAAAATCGGGAGTGGAGAAGGGGTTGATCCGTCGATTTTCGCCTCTTCCTCTTCCTTCTTCTTCTCTCCTTGCTCATTTGCTCTCTTTCTCTCTTTCTTTGAGCTCTCAATCTGGAATGAAATGTGTCTCTCGAAAATGGAGAGATCCCTCGCTTTAAATAGCCTTTGCCAAGATTTGAATTCTGTCAGGCGGCATCTATGTACGGCCCATACCAAGGTGGTACGGCCAGGCCGTACAAGATGGGAGAGGTTGGATCGGCTAAGTCTGGTAAGGGCCGTACCAGAGAGTTCAAAAACACCATTTTTTCGTTTATTTTTCTCCAATCCTGTAGAAAACAAACAAACTCTCACCAGTACCAAATTCTAAGGATATATCAATGAAATGCACATGATTTTGACAATTTAGAACGTGAATTTGGTACGAAATCAAGGCAAATATAGGCTAAATATGCAAGGTATCAATCAACAATTTTGTAGAATACTTAATAAATAGTAAAAAAATTCAGAAAAATGTAAAATTTGATCTCTAAGCACATATTAATATGGAGAACAAGATGAATGGTTTGGATCGGTCATTTGGATTTTGAACTTTAGATTTATGATCCAATGCACAAACCCCTCCATGCATTGCAATGCACCATAGCCCATCTCTCTCTCTCTCTCTCTCTCTCTATATATATATATATATATAGGATTTAGCTAATATGCTATGGGTTGCATAGAGGCCTCCCATGCTACGGCTCAATATTCAACTTTTTAAAATCCTAATGGTCGATCCGAACCGTTCATCTTGTTCTCCATATTAATATGTGTTTGGAGACCAAATTTTATATTTTTTGGAAATTGTTTACAATTTTTTTAGATTTATTGAATATCGTTGTTTTTTATGGTCCATATTTGTCTGAAAAACAACGATTTTCAATAAATCTAAAAAAATAGTAAAAAATTTCCAAAAAATGTAAAATTTAATCTCCAAACACATATTAATATGGAGAACAAGATGAACGGTTCGGATCGACCGTTTGGATTTTGAAAAGTCGAATATTGAGTCGTAGCACGGGAAGCCTCTATGCAACCCATAGCACCGTAGTCAAGTCCTATATATATATATATATATATATATATATATATATATATATATATATATAGGGTCCGGCTAATTTGCTGCCGGCAGCATTTTAGCTAGAGGTGCTGCCGCCCATTTTTTTATTTTCTGATGTCCAAACAACAAATCCAAAACCATTAGATGTTTAATCTATATTATAATCTACTTGGAGACCAAATTTTACATTTTTTAGAATTTTTTTACTATTTATTAAGCTGGTTTGAAAACCGTTGATTTCAGTAAATTTCTGCAGCATTGAAATCAGCAGTTTTCAAACTAGCTTAATAAATAGTAAAAAAATTCCAAAAAATGTAAAATTTGATCTCCAAGTAGATTATAATATAGATTAAACATCTAATGTTTTGAATTTGTTATTTGGACATCAGAAAATAAAAAAATGGGCGGCAGCACCTCCGACTAAAATGCTGCCAGCAGATATATATATATATAATTATTTTTACTGCGGGAGTTTAGGTTCTTATTTTTGAATGGATTGACGTCATCATAACATGTAACTTTTATGGAGCCACATCCAATGAATGAGGAAATGCAGTGGATCAATGAGGATTTACTTTTTCTAGTGGAGTTTTTCGCAAAAGTGATGAAACAGATTAATATATGCATATATCAAATTTCTTTACCATGGATCCGGATCCCCTAAAATAGCTCAACTTTTGGGTTTTGGATCGAGACCGTCCAATTCAAATTTGTCGCTTGAGATCACTTCAGAATTCGAATTTGTTATTCAGAATGTGTGTACTCCACTTCGGAAAGATTATCACGGATTTAAATTGGACGATCTCAATCTAAAACCCAACTTTTAGGTTACTTCAATGGATTTAAATTTGTAAAAGGGGAACTTTCCATATTGCCGTACTTTTTCAAAACATAAAACAGTCTGAGACCTATTAACAAAATGTTCCTTTGTCAACATTCTTAACAAAATGTTTTTGTGGGTCTCACTTTTCTCCTCTCTTCCTCTCCATCTCACTCCTCTCTTTTTACTCCTCTTTAATCTTTGTTTGAGTAAAAAGAAAAATATAAATGTAATCTAAAAAATAACATTCCATTTATTGTTGTTGACAATGTGTATAAAATATAAAAGTTTGAAAAGTCAAAAGATTACATTTTAAGTGTACTATTAGATATTCTCTCTAAAAAAAAGTGTATTATTGAATATAGAAATAACATATTTTTGAAATCATACATGATTATTGTTTATCATTTGAGTTGTCAATAATAGTTTAATCCATACTTTTAACAAAATTAAATCATTTGATTATCACAAATATAATTGTTAAATTTGTTGTGGGCAACCGCACGTAGAAACTGTTAGAACAGCAATTACAAATATAACTTCCCAACCAAAGCCTATTTAAGTAAATGGACGCCTGAGAAAGATCTCTTTCTCAAATCTCTGGAACCACATGAAAATATACACATCTGAGAGCACTTAGAACCAGGGTTTTACTCTAGCGGGCTATGCAAAGGAGAAATCACTAAGGAATAGCAAGATCTCTCTACTTTTTTTTTGATTAAAAAGGCCAAAAAGACCCATCTTCATTGAAGAAAAAAGTTAACTTACACACATTGATGTCAGTTGACTATTACACCTAATGCCAATATAACCCATCTAAAAACCGAAAAGCCCACAAGGCAGATACTGGAAACCAGAAAACTCAGCATGCAAGCTGAAAAGTCCCATAAGGATGCACACCACAAAAATAAAATCAAAACTGATAGTCACAGAAAATAACCCTATTAGTAGAACACAAAACCAAACAAGTGTATATCTAAGCCTCACAATGGGGCTAAGGGAAGCAAAAGTAAACACAAGATATGGCTGAAAAGCCAAGGACCTGCTACTGTCTTCAGTCTTCATAAATCACCATTTGTAGCCCTCCTCCGTCAGCTCCTTGAGGCGCAGCTGCTTCATCCTCGGGACTCCAAACTGCAAGGGGTAGCACATTCAGGTCCTCGGGAAGCCACAGGACAGTTGCTTCAGCAATTTGGGATTTCACCTTACCTGACCAATAATGGACAAGAGATATAATAAGTAAAACTACTTGTCTAACTGTTTTTTTATTCCCTTGAGCAAAACAAAGATCATTTCGATATTTCCATAGAGTCCAACACAATGCACTTATAACTAGTAAGAAAGCTATTTTGTGTTTTTTGGGTAGGTGATTAGCATATTTAATGACATCTGAAAATCGGTGCCAAACAATACTACTATTTTGGCAGGACCCTAAGTAGAACCATATTTGTTTGGTAAATGTACATGACACAAATAAGTGGTCAACAGATTCTGGTTGTTGGCAAAACTGACATCTATCGGTTCCTACCCACCCTTTCTTTTTGAGGTTTTATGTTGTCAAAATTTTGTTTTTGTGGGTAAACCACATGAAGATCCTAATCTTAATTGGAATTGGAATTTGCCACCATAACATGGCATTTTTGGGGGTTACTCCTCTAAAATTGAGAATCTTATAAAGGGATCGAACAGAAAAGTGTCCATTGGTCTCCCATCTCCAGCTGAGTTTATCCTGTAAATGAGTATAAGAAAAATGACTAATAATATCTAGTATGTGCAACCATTCTATATATTGGACCTCATCGAAAGATCGACGAAATTGGAGGGCCTCCCCTTGAGAATTAATGACAGATTGCAAGGAGATGATTGGGTTAGAGCATATAGTAAATATAAAAGAGAACCTAGAAGCCAGAGGACAATTTGGTACCAAATATCAGTCCAAAACAAAACATTGGAGTTTAGACCCGGTTCATATGAAACACTAATGCTTCCTAAAGATTGTAACTTTAATATATTGTTCCAAAATTCAGATTTAGGTGTAGAATGTGTTGTATATTTGAAACGAATCAGATCCTTCCAAGGGCTGACATAGGAAGGATCTCTAGTTTTCCACCACCATTTCAAGAGAAGTGCGATATTCATTTGTTTAAGATCTAAAATACCTAATCCTCCAAACTCTTTGGCAATACATGCTTTTTGCTATTTGACTAGTGCATATTTCTTTTTCCCGTTACTACTTCCTTGCCATAAGAATCTACGACGAAGTTGATCAATTTTGTTTATCACATCATCAGGAATTTTATAGACAGATAGGAAATAAAGTGGAACAGAAGATAGGACAGAATTAAGAAGGGTTAAACGCCCTCCTATTGATAATAGGTTACCCTTCCAACTCTGTAACCCGCCAAGATCTCTCTACTAGAAGGGGAGGAAGGAACAAGGCATAAAAACAGCATGCATGGGATAAGGGGCAGCATAGGTGTTCTCCCTCCATCTCTCTTTATTGCTCTCTTTCTTTGTCTTTTGTTGTTGAACTTGCCATGAGCGGCTAAGCAACCTTATTATAGGGTGAAGACATGTAATCTTGAATTTTTATGAGGCTAGCGATAGTGTCATCTGTACATATATCATAACCAAGAAGGCACTGAATCCAAACCAGACCGAAAATTGAATCAATTGGACCAAGTTAGGCATCCATTAGCTGAACAGGCACTGAATTAAACTAGACTGAGAACTAAATCAACTAGTCCAAGACAGTCACCTTGAAACAGAAAAAGAAGAAGAAGAGGAAAAAAAATAACACAAAACATCATCATCACAAAAACTAACATTTATTTCCTAACTGAATATTTATTATAATATAAAGTAACTATATGTACAACTCGTTCCACCCACTCTTCTATAGCCAAAAAGGGAAAGAAGAGCTCAAGATAAGATAAGAAAAAAAGAACAACTGGTATTGGAGAATAAAGACTCCTAGAAGGAAGATGCGAAGAGCAATGACCAAATCCACGAAGCAGAAGAACCAAAGAATGGTTGCCAAATCCACTAGATGGAAGCACCGGCTTGAACGACAATGAATGAATGAGCAGTGGCCAGATCTACTAGGCGAAAGCACTGAAAATGATAATCATATCCACCAAACAGAAGCACTAACTCAAATGAAAAAGATGGATAGGAAGAAGGTATAGATAAAGTGGAGGAGAGGGGAGATTGGAGGGGGGCGGCCTGATCGGCATGGAAATTTTTTGTCGCTTAGCTTTATGCCTTAAGCGACACCACTCTATTTTGTATTGTAACAATGGCCGATTGGAATTAACTCATGTATCGTATGTGAAATGAGATTCAGACTATTTATTTTAGTCGTGCATTTAAAATATGTTTGAATAAAAAATATTTGGCTGAGATCAGGGCAGATCTAAAATTTTCATCAAATTGAGTTTTAAATAGTTAATTGGAGTTAAACTCATTTGTTGGTCCCAAAAGCACCTAGAGGGGGGGTGAATAAGTACTTCTAAAACTTTTAATCTAAATTAAATTATCTAGTGTGTCTGTAAGTTATTCTCGGCGAAAACTAATAGGGTGGAAATCAATGCTAATAATATTTATAACCCTAATTTCTACTTACGATTCACAAGCGCATGAATCTACCATGTAGTATAGATTGGGGTGTCGATCCGCAAGGATAGTATATAAAGAGATCTAAGATGTAAACTAAGGTCTAAGTTATCAGTTCCTTTAGGTTGGTTGATTGTGTTTGGTTGTTTGATTGTTGGTTTTTCAGTTGTAATGTTAGATTACAACAAAGAAGTGATAGTAGTTTAAGTGTTTAGAAGATGGACTTCTAGGGAATCAGACATTCTATCATTCAAACTTGTTTAATTTAGGTTCTAGTTGTCATAACAATAGCATATTGTTCTGTCACAATCCGCATGCTATTGCTAATACCTGTCAATTGCAAAGTTACTCAATAGCATGTGGCTCTATCACCATCCGCACACATTTGGGTAAACCGTACAAGGTCTGGTTTCAACTCCAGTCGAAATCACACATGGTTTGGCCAAGACTGCACACGCCCTATATTGGTATCAATGCAATCTGAGAGCTGCTAATCCTATCTTAGTGTTGATCTCCAGTCAGTCTCACAACATCCTAACTGAGTAAGTATCTATCGGATACTTAGCACAATTGCATGTAGATTAATGATAAGTCCTAATTACTAATATTACAAAAGGGTTAAGTTCACTTGGTCAGTCCTTCCTCTAACCTTTGGTAATAACAATAATCAAGATTACCCCACTATCGGTGATGGAATGTGATATTCGTCTGCTAAACCACTTCCCAATAGGTTCCTTAACTGTGGTTCGGATACAAGCGATCAAAGGGTCAGTCTATTCTACTTGTACCTAGGATAACTTATGTTCTTCGGATATTGGTTAACCCTAATTAGATATGAATGGATTGTACACTCTATTCATACAAGGTTACTTTAAGCACATAATAAATAAGATCATAAGGCATAAAATCTTAGTAAGAATTATGATCATAGTGCAAAGATAATATAAATGAACAACTAGATTAAACTCATAAGAATTCAAAATTACATGTCTTCACCCTAAAATAGGGTTGCTTATCCACTTATGGCGGGTTCAACAATAAAAGAAACAAAGTAGATAAAGAGGAAGAGCAATAAAGAGAAATGGAGGGAGAACACCTATGCTGCCCCCTTATCTCATGCACACCGTTTTCACGCCTTGTTCCTTCCTTCTCTTTTAGTTGAAACTTTGCTATTCCTTAGTGATTTCCTTTTGCATAGCCTCTACTAGAGTGAAACCCTAGTTTTAAGTGCTCTCAAATATGTATTGTCTTCTGTGGTATGTCAATTTGGAGAGAGAGATCTTTCTCAAGCGTCCATTTGCTTAATATGCCTTGATTGGAAAGTTAGATATGTAACTGTTGTTCTGGTAGTTTTTGCATGCGGATGCCGGAATAGCATGCAATTTGGCTGAGATCCGTATGGGCGGTACAACCGTCTGTGGAAGCACTTCTAGACAGCATGCGGATGACGGCATCTGTGCGCCTGAGGTTGAGGTGTCAGAATTGCGTGTTTTATGCCTATTTTTGCTCCAATATCATTGAAAATCTGCAATTCTCTAAAATTAAGTGAAATAACAAAAAGAAATCTGATTTTCTATAAAATAAACAATTGTAACTCGATAAATGACAATAATATAGGCTAAGTGATAGGGAAAATCGTGACAAATTTGACCCCTATCAGAAACTCGAATAACTTGAATCTAACCTAAAATATAAAATCAATAAAGTAAAGAGTAGAGTTTAGAAATACTTGACACGAGAGATGTTTACGAAGTTCAGCACTAACGCCTATATCTCTAGGGCTTCGCGACCTTCTTGATGGCGCGCCTTTTTTTACTCAATGAGAAAGGAATACAAGGTGGAACCAGTGAGCCCTTACAAAGCTTGGGAAGTCACATGGCCCGAGCATGGAAATGGCTCAAGAGCACTAAAGGCTCTAATACAAGAGAAGTAAGCACTCAAAGGCTCTAGGGTTTGTATGAATAAAAGATCTTTCACAAATCACTCAAGTTCTTACAATAGATTGAGTATGAATTAGATTTTCGGTTGTTGAATGAATATTAAATTTTCAAGATCAAGCAACCAAGGTAGCTCTCTATTTGAGTGGAGAAAAAGAAGTTTGACGGATGGAGCTCACCCAAGAAACCTAGCTTTGACTTCTATACAAAGGGAGAGAAGCAAATCTAGGTTTATTCTTGTTTCCATATCTGACATTTGTCTTCCAAGGACTGTATCCATCCATCCGTTCATATTTTGGACAAAGTTAATATATAGAAGTTATAGATCTCTGTCTCCTGAGAATTTCAAGATTTGATTGACTTAAATCGGAGTTTTTATGATCAAAAGATGGTCAAAATACGAAAGGTGCAGGCTAACGGTCCATAACAGTCCTGGCAATGGTTCAACACTAGATTGCTTAGCATTATGTGACGCTAAATGGTATTTTATGTGTCATGGACTATCCTAGGATATATTTTTACCATTATAACTCTCCCTGTATCGGTATAACAGTCCTTAACTGTTCTAGAACTTCAGCACTCTTCAAATAGGAGTATATTGGTGCTCGAGTGTCTGATTTCGGCATATGACCACTTTTAGGAAAGCTTGTGAAGAGTAGATGTTAATTATGAAGTCCTAGCCTTCATTAAAATATTTCTACATATTATGAACCTACACATATCTCAACTTAAGAAAATTGTTAAATGCAATTTATGTATGTTTTGCAAATCTAGTCAAACAAATAAGTTGAGGACTCCCAAAAGCCAACACCATTAACTAATTAGGTACTCAATAAAAAATAACGCTTTAACTTATACTTTTTAATATTCGGACTTGTAATTTCTAATTCTCTAACCTATAATTCTAATTACCAATCATAATTCAAAAGATTTATTTGAATTTTAATTATAAAATTAACTCGAATTACAAATCAAACATTCAAAGAGGGACAAAAAAATATCCAGTGGGGACAAAGTCGATCGGAATATTCCTATCTCCACTACAACTCAAAATCCAAAAGGGGCAGTTGCCCTCTCTGGAACCATGTGGGTTCATCCCTGGCTGAGATTAACTTAGTCATACATTAGTCCTATGTTTTGATATTAGACCAAAATCAATCACAAAGCTCAGGTACCAAACAAAATTCAATCTGATGCTCGAGAGATGTCGTTCAATTCACACGGAGATTCATACACACTTCGTGGACGGAACTAGAAATTTTGAATATAGATGCTAAAGTATAAATACATAATATGTGAAAATCCAAAAAAAAAAAAAAAAATGGTCGCCCAGAATTGAACCCAGAACCTCCGAAGCACCAAGTACAACTCTAATTATTATGCTACAATCACATATTTGTCATTTTATGAGAATAGTTAAACTATATAAAAAATAAATAAATAAAAATTAAATTAAATTTTAATATACATAACTAACAAATTTAAAATCACGAGGTGGTTAGCAATTCTTGACATACACATAAACTCGTCTTGAAACATTTGATTCGAATGAATCTTAAAGTTGTCCGGACAAATTTTAATGCGTATCCAACAACTCTAATAAGATATCAGACCGTCCGGATTTCATAGTAAAATTTATTTGCAAGGAAGAATAATTACCAAATTTTGTGGTGGTGGAATTTCGGAGATTTCCAAAAGTCTTGGGATGAAATCGAATAATGCCGAGAGATTGCCGGGAATGCATTTTCGTATGGGGGAGATTTTGTCAGACTACTTTTTCGGAGGAACGAAGGATGAATGTGGAAACTAACCCGGTAATATTATTTTATTTAATACTTTTAAAAGTATAATCCAAGATATGATTTTAAATTCATAATGAGATATTAAAAAAAAAAAAAAAAAAACTACCACATGTAATAAAGAAGCGGTGGAACCGAAACATTTCTCACGAGAAGTTTGTCAATTGCAACGGGATTAGGTATATTCGCCATGCATTGGGATAACACCCAATTAAACAAACAAAAGATTACTTTAATCCACGTTGTAGAGACCCTGACAAACAAAAATCCCCGTTGACAGAAAAAAGAAAAGAGGGCTTTGGGATATGTTGGATGACTTGGAAAAAATAATAGAGGGATAGCGTTCCGGGCTTAGGGATCCTTGGACCTCCTAATTATAAATCAGTCCTTGAGTATTTCCTATTCCTTCAAATTCAATTTTCTGAACCCAAAAAGACTACACACACTGACACACTACACTACTATGCTCCAGAGTCCAAACCAGATATAGATATAGAATTATAGATAGAGATAGAGCACACAGGATTGAATTTGAACGACTAATTAGATTAGATTAGATTAGATTTCTGATTTGATAGAAAGCTAACGTGGCAGAGAAGAAGGGAGAAGGTCCAAAACTCCAAATGATGGGCCACGTGAAGGTGAAGGTGATGCGGTTACGAGGCGCGGCACACCTACCTGCACCTGCACCTGCACCTGCGCCATCCTCCTACGTGTCACTGTTGTCAGGTTTCCGTTTCCCCTTTCACTTCATTTAGATTCTATGTGGCATCGAATGGATACAAAGCTTCACGTTACTCAGTCACAGCTGTCAAATATGTTCTTTTTAAATAAAAATAGTGGAAATATTTGAATTCTTCTGTTTGAGAAGACAATTAATATTTATTTGAATTTTGATTGTTGAGAACTTGAGATTATGAATGAATTGAACGGATAGATGTGACTTTTTGTGGCCCACATGATAACATGAGATTCTGTTCCGTCGTTATTGTTAGGCACAAGCTGCATAAGATCCATGCTTCCTTTCTCGTCTACTCGTCTCTATCTTTTCTGTTTTCTCTGTCCGGTCCCACACTCTTCCTCGGTTGCGTCACCACCTCATTTTATAAACCCTAAATCTCATCTCTTCTCAACACCAAATTCTAAACCTCTCACTGCATCACTAGAGAGTAAAGACACTGTTCTATGGCACTAAATTCTCTCATCCTGCTAAACCTCCTCCTCCTCTCTCTCACTCTCTCCACCGCTTTCCAAATTGGTCCGATACGCCTTGTCAGAAGCGACGCTGGCTCCAGTACCAGTACCATCAGCCCCGGTCGTAAGGTTGGGGGCCGTAGCGAAGTAAAAAATGTTGAATCCAACAAAGACGTGCAAGAGCTTGGCCGGTTTGCGGTGCAAGAGTATAATCAGAAACTTGAGGAAAATCACAAGGCCAGTGAACAGCTCTTGAGTTTCTCTCAGGTTGTAGAGGCTCAGCGACAGGTCGTCTCGGGCCTGAAATACTACATGCGGGTTGTGGTGCATGAAAATAACGAAGGCCATGCAAAGAGGGTTTTTGAGGCGGTGGTGGTGGTAAAACCATGGCTAGGGTCCCGGCTCCTGGTCTCCTTCGTACCAATTGAAAGGCCATGATCAGTCGGTCGGTAGGAGGAAAGACTAGGATGGGGCTTTTGTTGTGTATGAGCTTTGCTGTAAAAATGTCAACTTGTTAATTTGAATAATGTCTTGCCTTGTGATCGAGTAGCTTAAAAATGGAGATGAAAATTTTGGTACCAGTTGTTTTGAAACCATATACTAGTTATATAATGTCTAAGGTGGATCAGGGCCTTTGTAATAAATTTTATATTGATTTGCATGAGCAGCTAACTAATTAATTAACTCAGAGAAACCTTCGTGCACCCTGTTAAATTAATTTTGTTCCATAATTAAACTGATTCTTGAGCTAATTAAAATTGCAAGATGGGGACAATTTTTTTTTTTATTTTTTTTTCAGAAAAAAAAAAAGACGGTTCAAATCTCTAACAAGTATAATAAGAATGTGTTTGACATTACAGGATGGATATTTTTCATAATGTTTTGGATTGAAATTCAAATTTCTCCGTCTGGAGTCAAATTATTGTGAACTTTTTGTTTTTATATGGTCTCCTCACGATTTGGAGGTCTATGGTCGAAATATACTGCACAAAAAATATAAAATAAAATGAGAGTTTAAATATTTTTATTTTTTTATTTCTATTACATCTCTATTTTTAAAACTTTAACAACTAAAATTTAAAATATAAGTATTATTTAAATTTAAAACAAATATTAAAATAAAACTGTGTAATCTATATTATATTTTCATTTTTAAAACTTTAATAATTCAAAATTTAAAATATAAATATTAAAAGAAAATTATTAGATATCTTCTATATAATTTTTATTACTAGTTCATAAAAAATATTATATTTTTATTTTTTTCTTTTGATGGATTTTTTTTATTACTTGTTCATAAGAAAATATTATATTTTTATTTTATTTTTATGTAAATTCATAAGTAGAAAAACAAATGTATAAAAATTATTCACATCGGTATATTTTTATAAATTTTTACAAAATTTTGATGATAACCACAATAAAATTAAAATATCATAATTTAAAAAAATAATATAAATAATATTTAAAAATTTTATTTTAACTTTTAAATTTTAGATTTTGAGTTATTAAAATTTTTAAATAAAAAAATGATAAAAACGCAAAACGATAGAGGACATTTAAACCTTCTCAACTTAAATTAAATTTGCTCAATCCGAGACAAATTAAGTTTGTTCAATTTCAGGCAATAATTCGTCCAGATCAGCTTTAAGAATTAACCACTTCTGAATACTTCCAAACTTAAAAAAAAAAATCGCAATCTCGTCTTGCATCATCGCGAGAGGAGAGCGAGAAGCGAGGATGGAAGTGAGTAGGAAAAAGAAGTTTCGAGAGCGCTGGAATAGAGAAGAAGAAGAAGAAAGGAGAGTACGGAAGTTTTGAGAGAACAATGGTACAATGGGGGGATAAGGTTGAGATTCGAAAGAACCTCATTATTCATTGCTTAAAATTCGAAAATACGGATTGGGCCTTTACCCAGCCCAAAACAATTAAAACAGGGAAAAGAAGTAACCAAACTATGAAAGGTTGTCCTTGAGAAATTGGGCCTAGTGTGGCTTAATTGTTTTGTGCTTTATGATTTTGAGGTGGGCTTTTGTGTAGTATTGCTACTTGTAAATATCTCTTCTCACTAGACAACAGATCCAGTGTGGTATGGTGCGGTGCGGTACCCAACCGTGTAGAATGAGATTTGCACCGTCTGTTTTAATCTGATACGATACGATCTCAAAGCAAATTCTTACGACCTACACTGTAACAATAATAATTTTAGTTCCGCTAGGAGTTATTTTATCTCCAATGGTAACGTAAGGGATACTCGCCCCGTAATATATAGAACGAATGTTGTTAGTAAAGGCCTTGTGTTTTTTTTTCTTTTGAAATAATTTTTTGTATATTATTATTCTGAATAGTATTAAATTAACACTCATTCTTCCTTTTATCAAACTAAAACTTTCTCTTACTCTTCTAATTAAGACTAACACACTCATTTGAATGATACTATTGTTACACTATTGACGGGCCGTGCCAGGGCGGGCCGAAACGTACCCAAAGTTGTTAGCTAGAGTTATGTCTGTGTGGTGTGTGGAACCCATGCGGCTGGGGCTGTCAGAGTCAGACAGCAGCTCCATACAGATTATACTTCATCCATGACCAGGTGCAGGTACAGGTACTTGTTATCATGAATTTGCTCTCTTTGATGCTTCACATCAAACGGTCCCCCTCAAAAAATGTTTCTGTCAAACCTTCTCCATTAGTACAGCTAACAAAGAGCTGCTCTTCTTTTGTTTCATGCAACGTACAAACAGCACTACACATGAGAAAATTAGTTAGTTAATTAATTTAATAGCACAACTGAATCAATTTGTAAGGAGTATGGTTTGACTGGTAAATATATATATCAACAGAGTACCCTTTTTGTTTCATTCGGCGCACAAACAATAGAATCAAAATTAACAGTGCACCCAAAAAAAAAAACGAAAACAAAAACAAAAGTAAAAATTTATATCCTGTTCTGTCAATATCTATATCCTGGTTTGACCCATGCACCCAAGAACAAAAGTAAAAATCTATAATTATAAAGTTAAAACCATTTTTTAGTTGGAAGAGTACGTTCAGCTAGAAAATATCACTCTTGAGCTTATTATAAAATTAATGTAGAGGTAATTAACTAACATTATATATATTGATGTACAAGGTCAGAGTAGATTATATATCGTGCCTAGCTAACTGCCCCCAAATCTCCAATTAGAATTAAAAAGAGACCCAAATAGGATTAACCACCAACTGCCCCCATTTAATTACCACAACCCCATATTAACTCTTATGTTTCATGCATGTGATGTGATGTGATGTGATGTGATGCCGTATTACCAAATTGAACAAATTTCAAATATTTTGGTGACCCAATATATATGTGTCTACAAATTATGCTTAACGTGTCATAAATGCTCCTAGTGCATTCAATAAGTACTATATCACATAGTGCTCAATACTATTCGCAACTAACTTAACTAATTGAAACCGAAATATATAGAAGTAGGAACTGATATTAATTTTTGGTTATATAATGTTTTCGGTATGTTTCTTCTCTTTTGTGTACCTTCCCCTTCTCTTCACTGTGCAGATATTAAATTTGTCGACAAACTTGTCATTTTCCAATTCCTCCCACTACTGCTTCTCAAAATAAACCGAGTAAACCTAAAATCCGTATGTAAATTAGATCGAAGATAAAATTGGGCTCACCATCTTAATGGACCAGTGGAAAAGAAATGTGGAATGGGGACTGCGCAAATAGTGTTTGATTCAGGGTCAACATCGAAAATTGACAGGTGACCTTCTTCTATCTCTCATTCTTTGAGGATCACACAACTATAAAGAAAGATTAGCGTTTACAACTGGCCTCTTTATCTTTGTAGTTACTAGTTAGTACACATTGTTCTTTTATGCTCCCCTGCTGGCTTAACAGTAAAAAATTTACACAGTTTTCAGGATGACCCTTCAAAAACTTCAAATTATTGAAGACACCCTTCAAAAAGGACTGTTGAGTGATTATGAGGTGCATTATTATATTCGATTTATTATAGGAATTCTAAAACCTCCTCCGTACTCCACAATTAAGCTGATAATAACAGTTCACTGAGAGAAATCCAATGAAATATTCTTCATTACTTTATTTTCGTCATACAACATTAAAGTTTTTGAGATTTTATGATATTAGTTAGTACGTTGAACTTTTAATAGCAGTACAGCAAAAAAAGTAAAAATAAAATTTTATATTTTATTACTGAAAGCATCATTCCAAGTCCCCTTCCAAAAAAGAAAGAACTCTTTTTTATTTTGCGACTACTGGCATAATTCAGGGACTTTTACACAAAACTTTCTCAATCAAATTGTTCCTTCTACAGGAGCAAAATAACATCTTTAGTATAAGTATATTACAAGAGAACCCTAAAAGCGGGTACAACTGGCTCCTACTTTGTACAAAGTTCCATTTGGTGTCCCCTTTATCCGAAAAGGAGCCTTAAATGTAAAGAGCAATTTATTTCAAATGGGCCAGAGAATAATTACAAAGGAGAGTGTACAAATTGTTTGTGACATTTTCATCAGTCTCTCACTTATATTTATAAATATACTCATAGTTTCATATAGCGCCTGTTGTTTTTGAACAACAAAAAAAAAGGAATAGTTTGGTATAATAAGAAATAATGTCAATAATTATTTTATATTTTTCTCAAACAGACTCCTATGAACTCACCTCCTAATACACTCCCATGAGATTATTACGCACTTTGAAATGTACACTCGATTATTGTATGAGTCAATGCACACTTACATATCAAATCAGTTGATACTTGTCTATTCAATCAAGACATGACTATTAACAACTATCTAAAGGGGAGGTAGTACAATTGACTAGGAGAAAAGTCTTAGAATTATTAGTCACTCAAAAGTCGAGAATTTGATTTTCTCTCACGACTTCGTAGCTTATACGAAAGTTAAAAAAAACTATTAACAATCATCATGCGATTTTGATCGTGTCAAAGCACATTTTAACAGCTGCCAACAATTGTTTTTATCTTCTAGACTTGTTTTCTAAACCTCTTAAAAGGAAGCGTCTAATTGTTCACAACTTTTTGTTCATCATTTGTCCACAGCTTTAACTTGCGCGAATACTGTAAAATTATTTCTACATGCTGTATAATTAGACAATATATCACGTAAAATATATTAGTTAATTACAAAACATCAGCAACTATTTGAAGTGGTCCCATGATAGTTAGAAAAAGATTGCAACTTGCACAACAGGACAAAAAAAATGTACTTTCAAACTGTACTTTCGAAAATTACAGTTATAGGAAGTTATTGGCAGTTAGAGTTAGTTATTAGCGGTTATTGGCAGTTAGAGTTAATTATTAGCGTCCGCATTGGGTTGAATCTTGTATATTGTAAAATTGAATCTTGTATACAATAAATTTTCAATTGAATCTTGTATACTGTAAAATTGAATCTTCTACACAGTAAAATTTACAATTGAATCTTGTATACTGTAAAATTGAATCTTGTATACAGTAAAATTTTCAATTGAACATTGTATACTGTAAAAATTAAATCTTGCATACTGTAAAATTGAATCTCGTATACTGTAAAATTTTCAAATAATACTGTAAATTTTCAATTGAATCTTGTATACTGTAAAAAGACAGTTAGATAGGAGTGGATAAGGTTGTAGACAAATGATGGACAAATCCAGTGGACAGAAATATTTTCTCTTTTCAAAATTTGACCAAAAATATTAGACGTTGTTTAGGGATGTGAAATTGGGAGCTGCATATGATATTATATTTTTAAATGGTCCCCTTAATGAGTGCATCCAACACAGGTTCTACAAAAAGAGCAAACCTGGAAGAGAAGCTTGTTATTCGATGACTTGGCGTATATACTATAGATACAAAACCAGAGAGGTTGAATTAATTAGCTTTGCAAGAAAACATGTTATTGGTACAATTATGAAATGACCACCAAATTATAGCCAATTTGTGCTATTCACTTTTATTTTTAATATTACAATATAATTAGGAAATTAAAAAAAAAAAATCCTTGTATCACCCGAACTAGGATCCTCCTGTAAAAAAAAAAAAAAAAAAAAAAAAAAAAAAAAAAAAAAAAAAAATCTTTTAGAATTACTGGATCCGGACCATTTTTTTAACTTTGTGCGACTCTCAAAGCACAAATAATACTGTCGTGCTATCCCGAATAGACATGGCAGACCCATGTAGTTTCAAGGGGAGGTAGCTGCCTCTCCTGAATTTTGAGTTTAGTAATGATCGGGAAGTTCTGATCGACTTTACTCCTCTCTAGATGTTTAATTTGTAAATTGAATTAAATTTAGGGTTAAGATGAAAATAAATTTTTGAATTCATGGTTATTAGAATTATAGATTAGAAAATCAGAAATTATAAGTCAGAGTATTAGAAAGTATAAGTTAGTATTGTTTTTTATCGAGTACCTAATTAGTTAATGGATTTAAACCCGATTTGATATTTTTTTTGCTCCCTGACGAAAATCCTGAATTTGTCCCTGTGAATAGACACTATTTTTTTTAGTTAATATGAAGCCACACCAACTAACATATTTCTATAGAATAATGTAGACTTGAAGTTGTAATATCTGAATAAACACGTCGGTTTTCAGTTTGTAGTTTTTATTTAACCAAAAAAGGCTTATGAAGGTATAATAAACATGGATAAAATTATAGTACAGGCTAAATTCTACAAAGAAGCATTTGAACCCAAATCAAATTATATATATTAAAAAAGAAAAATTCACTAATAATCGTTGCCTCTTCAATAAAAAAAAAAAATGAATTCATTCCTGACATTAGTTGTTGGAATTTGTGTATTTTCTTCAGCAATAGGTTTCTTTTTTTTTTTTTTTCTAGATAGCAATCAATTCATCAGCACTAGAATTAGTGAATTACTATGAACTATGAAGTAGATCTGATTCGTCAATTTGCCAATATAAAACCAGGAACCAAGTCTAGACAGCTCAGATGGGAATTAATCTCTATTGACCCAAATGCAAACAGTCAAAGACACAAAAAAATAGACCCTTCTAATTATTCCCATATACTATATATTATGCTCTACATTATTGGATGGGCTTACAGATACAGATAAGAGAGAGAAGAGGAGCCAATGGAGTAGTGGCATTAAGAATTTCCAAAACAAAACAAAACAAAAAAAAAATCCTATTTATTTATTTTTATTTGGGGATGGGGATGGGGGTGGGGATGTTTAGATTCCTTGATCTCTCTTTATGCCATGTATCCCGGCCATGAAACAAAGCTAAGTTCAATGTGACAGAATCAAAGGACACACTGTTCTTATTCAAACAATTAACGCTCGATGCCAACTCAATCAATCTAGCGATACAAACAACACAACACAACAAAACTTGATGCACGGATTTATTATCTTAAGTTGAGGTCATAGAAAATAAATTAAGGTGGGTTGATCTGATTATCTTAGTTTAATCACCACATCAATTATTTGGACACAGATCAGGAATGTTGAGGTAACAAGCAAATAGTAGACTACGAGACTAGATCCAAACTAAAAAAAATGAGGATTCTCTTGTCACAAATTTTTTATGCTACATTCCTTGCAAGGTTGAACAAGATCAATATTTAAGGTATGATGATTGAGTTCTGATTCTAAATTATTATCATGGAAAAGCACTTGTGTTAGCCAAGATCTCAAAATCATTATCAGTTGATGTGTTATCAAAAGAAGATGCTTTTGAATTCTCTAAAAATATACATTTCCTCCTCTGTGGCATGACATCAAGCACATTTGTTGAAGATGGCTAGCTAGTTATCTCACTTTTGTTTAATGCAAATTTGAAATTTTCTCTCTTTTGAGTTTTGAGTACATTTGGAGTGAAAAATCAAGTCAAAATAAAGGAAAATTTTGGGATTCAATTGAGATATGGCATCGATATGGAAAGTTGAAAAGTTAAGAAGCCACATAATTTTTTATGTTAAATAGAAAAAGAGTCGAAAGTTCCTCATTTTTTTACTTCATTCCTACGGAGTACTAAAAACATGATTTCTTAAAAATCATTTTAGTACCCCCATCACTTAAACGATCAGATACTTTTATATATGATAAAATTAAAATTTGAGTAATTACATTGCAAAAATTATATATGTGATGGAGCTATGGTTAGTTTTACTTGCGTTGATATTGTTCTTATTCATTTTGTATCCATAATTTCTTCTTTAATTAATTAGTATTTGGTAGATAGGCATCTGACCTACCACCACAATTTTTCAAAAGATAAAAAATAAGTCACAGTTATAACAATTTAAATGACTAGCAACAATTAACTTATTGGTTAATGTAACTTGCCAGTATACAAATTCAGACGTCCAAATTGCATCAAAATTCGTGCGCACTTGATCCGCACTAATTATACAATTATTAGCAAAAATCTTGATGCTGATCAAATGGCTCTGACATTAATTGTATCAAACTGAATTTGGTTTGGTGTCCATCGGAGCGTCCTAGGATTTGGCTCCTCTCAAATAGTAAGGGGTGAAGGAGTGAATCGATACAAGATGAGCTAGTTGTCTTAATAAAATTAAGACAAGTGATAATTGCAATTCTTAGAAAATGGTAATAAGACAACCAATATTAATAATAGCATTAATAACTGACAATATTCAGAAAAAATGGTAATAAGACAACCAATATTATCTTGTTTAAGTTTCTAATTTTACAGTGGTTATTTTTCTAACATACCACCAATTATGTAACAATAATACTAACCTACAACATAATATTACACATCTACAATGGTACATAGATTGTCCAAAGAATAACAATATCCTGAAAAATAAGCAGCCATTAAACGGGTTCATAGGTGGTTAGCTGAATCATTGCATGATCATTCCTCTCTCGTCTCTCAAACTCAAAACTCTCTATCTCATCTCTATGTACACAGAAGCATTAAGCTCTAAACAAGGAATTTAGGATTCATAGTTCCATCTTCATATGAGCTTGTTGAATTGTACCTACAAAATTTAACAGTAACATATAAAATCTATAAGCAAGGTTTAATAATAACACAACCAGGTACTAAGTTGAAAGTTTTTTAAACAGAGAGAAAAAAAAAAAGGTTGTATGAAACGCACCGTTGAAGGCTTGAGAGGATACAGGAATTTCTTCTTGATTTTGTCTAATATCCATCTGAACTACATTTTGCAGATCATCGTGCCAAAACGCCCCAAGCTACCACAAAAAAATATGAAAAGTAATTAACAACTGATAGGCAAATTTTCATCAGTATCCCAGAAAGCAATAAAACATCACATATAACCCCCAAAAGTGAGACAAGCTTTCCACAAATTATACAATGTTTACCTGAGAAGCAGCATCTGTAATAGCATTAAAGAAAGGGTGCATAGTGATGTGGGGGTCAACTGAAGAGGGACTGGATGAAACAAAATGGAGGGGATTCGCTTGCTGTTGGTTGTTAGTGAATGGTAAGGCCGAACCAGATGTGTCCAGTGGAAATGATGAATTCAACAATGGAGCGCATGCTTGTTGCATCTGAATTCACACATCCACAACAAATATAAACAAACAAAGCTGATGAGTACAAGACAGAATAAGGTTGGTCATGAAATCAAAAAATTCTCAGGGACCTACTTCAGTAGAAAGAAAATTGCATATACCAATAAAAAAGCTGTTAACTTCATGTACAGTTGGGTTTATACTTTAGTAAAGTTGCCATTTCCTTTTCTCAAATTAGGTAC
The DNA here is from genome assembly GCA_033356055.1 of Carex pumila. Lineage (NCBI taxonomy): Eukaryota > Viridiplantae > Streptophyta > Magnoliopsida > Poales > Cyperaceae > Carex > Carex pumila. Next base: position 111,860 of record JARJHM010000689.1, read on the forward strand.
AGTAAATTTCTGTTTATTGTGCCTTTCTTATTCAACGATCCTGTTACTATTGTATAATTATTACAAGCATCGTAATCTGAATTATTGTTTTCCTTTTAGAAACACAAAACTTACATCTTTGGTAAGGAGGCTCGGTAAATTGTTGAAATCTAGTTGGGGGTTCACTGTCGCCAGCTTCATTGATAAAAACTGATCACAATAATTAAAAAAAAAAAAAAAGGAAATTCAGAAAATTAAACATAAAAATTATATATATATCTCTATTTTGAATCTGGACAAGTATATAGAAGAGATTAATACATACCTCAACTTGCCGCTGCAATGATTGCACATAGTTTATGATTTCATCTAGCATTACTGCTTTGCCTACTACCTACACACCAACAAAATATATTAAAATTACTCTAAACCAGTAGAACTCTCAAAACATTGCAAATGGAATTCTATATAACCTTAACAAAAGTGCAGTGATTGATTTAAAAAGGATTCATTTGAATATTTTACATAGGAGGGCTTCAATATGTTCAAAGAATGAAATTGTCAAAAAAAACATAGAATTGTCACCTTATTGCAGCCTGGTACAAGGTCTTGCAATAACTTCATCCTCTGACTAATTTTCTCTCTTCTAACCTAAACAAAAACATAAAAAAGAAGAAAATTATCTTCATTGATCATAAAATACAAGAGCAATTCGAAAAAATATTTTTAAAATCATACCCGCTCAGCTAAGCTGTGGCTGTCGGTTGCTTCCCCTCTTCTAGCTCTAACGTGAATGTAATCCTTGGGAGGCTCGGGTAGTTGTTTTGTACCAGTATCCTTTCCTTTGCTCTTGGCACCATTGCCCTTCTCTGTTGTACCAGTACTGACACTCCCATTTGGTTCTGATTTGGGCTTAATTCCCTCTTCTTGTGTCCCGTTACTCTCCACCGACTTGCATCTCTTTGTATCCAATCCCTTATCCTCTGAAACCTTTAGCATATAAGAAATACAATATCAGATCTTGTGCCAATTTGAAAATTAAGTGTCCATTGAGTATGAACAAGTAAAACTCAGTACTATGTGAGGCTAATATAAACAATGGATGCTCAATTGAGATAAATTGGCCTGAACTGATGCTGATTCCTAATCTGAGAGGGCTATGAAGCTTAATTATGCTTAAATTGGGGTTTAATTAAAAATTGGAAATAATACTTAATTGCTCAGCAGGATTGCAGGTAATTTTCCTTGTCTATTCGTCAGTTTTGTTCAATCTAGAATTTGAGAGCTAAATAATTATCCTAATTGGCTTCTACTTGATTAATTTCAATTTTCTGCTCATGAAATCAAGGTGCAAGTAAATGTGGCAAAATTTTAGTTTCAATTATTATAAAATTTCCACTGTTTTAATAAACAGAATTATGTAAAGCAGAGAGAAATTTGAACAACAATTTCTGCACTATAAATAATATAAAAAAAAATAAAAAAAAAACTCCATTTAACCTTTCAGTGTTGCTAAGTAAGAAGAATTACAAAAATACCCCTAATTAAAGATCCATTTAGTGCCACTTTTTCCACGTACCTTTTGTGTCTCTTTCCCTTTTCCTTTTGCTGATGCCTTTCTCTTTCTCACACCATTATCTGATGGAACCGGTAACCCAATTTGACCACTACCTGATACCGGGTCTGATACCGATGACTCGTCACGACCGTTAACAGCATTGTTGAACCCCAATTGAGCTTTATCCAGCAATTGTGTCACTTGTCCACCACCTAATAGTCCAGTTTCTGGCCTTTTATCCTTAATGGATGTTAAATCAAATTGGGTTATAAACCCAGGATAATTCCGCCCGTCAAAGCAAGAGAGTCTGGCAGCCCTTTCAGTGAAACTAGAATCAGGTTGGAACTGGTCTATATGGTTCATTGGTACAAGATTAGGCAACATAGGCATGAGACCCTCTCTGCCTCCCCCCATTGAGAGGTTAAGCTCTGGTGAAGGTGAAGTAAGGGACCCGGTACTGGTACCAATTGTGCCGTTGGTACCGATATAGTGGGACTGAGGCGAGATTTCAGGTTGTGAGATAAGATTTGGTGCTGGAGAAGAGACAATTGAGTTGAGTGCGGAGTCTAATTGGGAATTTGGATCTATGGATTGATCCCAATTGAGATTTAAAAAACAATGAGGCATTTCACTGGACTCTCCACAGTTCATTTTTGAAATTAGCACTGATTTCTTGGTTTTCGAGAGGAAATCACGCAATTGGCAAAATAAATACAAGTACGAAGGGATAATTGTCAGATACACATAAGAAATTCAGTGTAGAGTTGAGGAGATCTCCTTCATTCTTTCTTTGCTGAGTGCTGTTAAGATCTCTCCTGATATTTGAAATGAAAGCACTATTCTCAACTCTGGACCAAAGCGGAGTTTCTTTTTGTGGGTGCTTCGGAGAAATGTGAGAAAACAGAGAAATGAATGGAGAATGTGAGAACAGAGTGGGTTTTTTTTGTTCTCCTTTGAAGTAGAAAAGGAAAGAGAGAGAAACTTGAGTTGTTTATCTATAGTAGACTATAGTAGAGAGGTGACCTGATTTATCCTCAGCAGATCAAAATGGGGGCTCTGTCTCCTAGCAATCTACAAATCTTTATGGGCTCTAAGACAGCTTTTCTGCCATGAAAAAAGGAGTAGAGAGAGAGAAAGAGGTGAAGAGGTCAGGTGGGGATGGGGATGGGGATGGGGATGGGGTGAAGTGAGGCGAAGGAGATCGAGGTGAAGGGGGATGTATGTATGTATGTATGTATGTTTGTATAATCTTTCTAATGGAACGGAGATTTATCATTTATGGTATTATATTATATTATATTATATTATATTATATTATTTTTTTTCTTGCTGTATACTATACTATACTATACTATACTATTATATTATATGTATTGTTTGTTTGTGTTATAGTGTTATAGTGTTATAGTGTTATAGTGTTATATTGTTTTGTTTGGGCATAATGATACTCAACATAATAATAGTTATAGAGGGCAGAGTGCAGAGTGCAGAGTGCGAGTCCCTAAGCAGATGTTGTTTGCGATAAGTTATTGAGACCACCAATCATTAATTGGAGGGAGTCAGGGAGAAGCCGAGACCGAGAAGGGAACAAAAGGATGCTTAGCAGTTCGCTTCCCCTCTTTAATTTAATTTAATTTAATTTAATATCACTCCTATTCGCCACAGAGTACGTCCCCATTCTATTAAATGCTATACGTACATCTAAATGTACCACACAACTACCTTCATACAATGGACCAATTTGACCAATGGATCAAAATTTGTTATTTGCCTCACCGGTCTTCATCGTGGCTCAGCGGTGGGCAATTACTCAATTACTCAATTGTGTAAGTATTGTGCATCAAGCATTTATGCAAAAAAAATAAAAAAAATCCTCAATTAGGTTTGTTACTTTGCTAGCTGATGCATTTTATTGGGACTTGGCAGTTGGCTGGCACACATCCCCTTTTGTCCTTCTCTTTGGTAAAAGACTAAAAGTACATGAAATATTTTAGTGCTTTGAAAGAAAGGTGCCTGACATATTTTACATCCAAGACTAAGCTCCATTCCTGATTGAGTCACATTCCCTTGGAATCTCTCTCCTGAAAAAAGAGAGAGAGAATAGTGTTCTTTGGTGAATTATAAATTGTATTCAATTTGACTATAAATTAGGGAATAGGTTTTCCAAGGTCGTATCAAAAGTGCAGAGAGGTGGATGCTTTGGATTCAACTTTTTTGCGAAATTCCTATTCAATTACCTTTATATAATGCAAGTATTTATACGCAATCTCGATTGCGCATTTGCTCTTGGAGACTTGGAGTGGTGTCCAGAGCATGAATTTAAGTCAAATTTCCCCGTGTTTCAAGTCCATTATTTCAAATTCAAAATAAATAAATAAATTTGGAGCCTATATTCATCCATGACGTCAGCGACTTGTTTTAGATATTTTAATAAAAGCAATTTACTTGATTATCAATCTATATGACAACTATGTTTTTTTTTTTTATATTATTATTATTATTATATATATTTATTATTATTAACTTGTCGGATAATAGTATATTGTATTTAATTATTTATTATCCAATGAAACAATTAATAAATTCAAAATTATAAGTATAATAATGTTTAGTCAGTCATTTCGTTGTATGATTTAGTGGCTACCATATTTTTATTATGCAACAAGTTGGAAAATATTAATTTTTTTTTGAAAAGGTGGAAAATATTAATTAAAACAGTGATTTTTGATGTAATAAGAACAGTAGTGTGTATATTCTATATTTATCGTATAATGTCATTTTTTTTTTTAACGTTAGTGGCTTTAATACCTACTATCAATTTCATTAATAAAAAATGTAGGTGACTCTAATTCTTAAATCTACTCATTTATTCTCACAAAATTCTCAAAATTACTCTAAACACCCTTAATCACCCTCTAAATTCCTAGATCTACTATTTAATATATCTACTCTTCTAATCTTACTTATATATACTCATAATCACTCTAATACTTTAATTTTTCATCTCGCTTCACGATCAGATTCGCTATTTCAACTGCAACCACGCTTTGATGACCAGATTTCACCATCATGCTCCGATCGAGATGATGACTCTATACTCTGAGTTCCGACGACACTGTACTATCGGTTCCAATCGACTTCACTCGACGTCATTCTCCTCTCATTCAAGGAAATAGAAAGAAGAGAGAAGAAGAAGAAGATATCATTGTTCGAAGATGAGATCTAAAAAGAGTGAGATGGACGAAAGTTGTAGTTTGTTAGTATGTTTACTTGTTTGTTTTTACATAAGCTGAGAATAAAGTATAAGTTTATCTAATATTTACTCACTATCAATTTATTATTGACGAATCTTAGCAAAATGAATAATAAATATATGGATAAAATTAATAGAACATACAGGAAACTAATTCTCAATGAACACAGTATTTAAGAAAACGCAGTATTTGGACCATTAATTATATCAAAATTAAACGATGCAGATGACGTCTTGATTTTTATTGAGTTGAAAATTATCAGATTTTTTTTTTTTTTTATCTTGATCCAATGATTCGTGTGTAATAATTTCAGCCAGCTGTCATCACTTTTACAACAGTTGATTGGAATAATATGCTCATGGGCGTAGTCAAGTTTTTTTTTTTTTTTTTTATAAAAGTAGGAAAAAAGAAAATACTGATGGACTGTTGTGAATTATTTAGGGTTAAGCAAAATTGTCTCTAGAAATATATAAAAAACTTGATTATGCATAGTCATATTGATATACTCAGTTTTCAACATTCAGAATCAGAGGCATGCACACATTCCTAGTTCAATGTACTGTCTAACTCTGTTTGGCTCCGCCACCGCCACATAATATACATGGTACTAATACTATCAAGTTAGAATAACTACAGAAATTAAATACCATTCAATGTTTTTTTTTTTTTTTTATTTCTTATATTCAGTAAATACTAACTCAAAATGAATAGAAAATTCCAAATTTTGTTGACAAGTTTTCAACATTTTTATTGTACTCTTTTTTTTTTTTTTTTTCCTGCTGGAGTGGTGGGGGTGGGAAAAAAGAAAGCATAGTTATAAATTTATATTTTCGTTTTGATGCTTTACTGTTCACTAGGTAATCAAATGTGCACAACGACACTGACTACACACAGGCAAAATAGTACACAGTAAGAGTGGGTACTGTTCTGAGGTTGTTTGTTTCTCTGCTTCAAATCTTTAGAAAGAAGCCAAGGAATAAAGAAAAAAAAGAAGAAAAAAAAAAAAAGAGTAATTTATTTTGCTTCAACCGCACACTTTGCTTTTCCATTGTTTTACACTGTTTCCATTGACTAACTTTTTTCCAGTGCTGGAAAAGATCCTTTAACCTTCCCCAAGAGGCCAAGAGAGAAAAAAAATCAACCAACCCCACTACACTACAAGTAAAGTTTGCTTGATTGGAGGAGAGCTGGATCTTCTATTTTAGGGTTAATTGGTGTTTTCTTTCTTTCTCTCCCCCAATTAACTATTGATTTTAGGTAACATTTTTTTTAAACTACTATGCTGATGATTGACTTCTGATTCACATCAAAGCATCTCATAAACAAACTTTATTATGTTTTTTTTTTAAATAAATGTATTAAATTGACAAATGTGGATTCATAATATGTACATTTTGATGCATAAATTGTTTTACACAAAAGAGTTATGCGGCGGACGGAAAGAGAGGACTAAAGGGAAACAAAAAGGCCTCATCGGATTTTATTTGAGCCGGTTACTTGTTCTAAAATTGTAAATTATGGAGGAAAACGAAAAAAAGGAGAGAAGGTACAAGGGTGAATTTGCTGCCTTCTCTCCTCCTCTTTCATTCTTTTTTGTTTTTTGTTTTTGGTTTTTGTAATGAGTTAGTTATGAAGCACAGTCTTAAAATTACATCCTAACTTAAGTATTAATTTATGAAAATGTAATACTTTGGATGACTTTGATGTGCAAAAAATTTGATTGTGCATATTAAATTTATCTATTATTTTGATTTAAATAAATGTATTCAACAAAAATAACAATTTAAGTCAAATGAATTATTTGTGCTTTTTAATAGCCAAAAACTCTTGATCTCATGCTAAAATAGATATGCTCATATACACAATCAAATTGTTCATCCTCATAATTTGGGGTCCAGATCCCCTAAAGTGACTCAATTTTTGGGGTTTTGGATCGGGACCATCCGATTTGAATCCGTCGCTCGGGATTGACTCGGTATTGAAATCCGTCATTCGATGTGTGCGCTTCACTTCAAAATAAATTGTCCCGAATTTGAATTAATCGGTCCCGATCTAAAACACAAAAATTGAATTTCTTCACTGAATTTGGATTCCATAATTTAATTTGGTACTAAAATTTGATGTTAGATAACTGTCCTGAAAATTTACTTTTCCAGAACCCTGTGTAATTGTAAAATCAAAGCGCCAGAAGTTCAATGATTGCTAACCAGATATATTAGTAAAATTCTGATTGCAATCCGCTTGGAAATTGTAAAAGACAGATCAGAACATTTTTTTTTTAAATCTTGTAAATTTGTTACATTATCTGAGAAGCATATAAAGACAAAAGAGTCAAAAATGCAGAAAAAAAGAAGAAGAAGAAATTTAGTGAATTTTTTTTTATTAAAAATAGTATTATATTTGTAAAACAGCAACCTCAGCATCCTGATTTGTAGGATACTAAATTGCAGATGACTGAAATTGATGGGGATTTGAGGGAATATGAACTAGGCTTAGCCGCTTAGGCATTGTATTTGTATATTTGTATTAAAGTATTAATAAATGGATGGTGTAATTAATTAAATAAGATGGAGATTATTCTATGACAGGCATTGGGATTGCTGCTGACAGTCACATACTCACATGCATGTTGGGTTAGGAAATGAATCCTGATTGGATCGCTCCTTCATATTTTATATTATTATTAACTTTAAAATTTATTTTTGTCGGGATTTTTATTTTTATTTTTATTTTTTATTTATCTGTGAACCAATTTGTTGTTCTGACTTCTGACTTCTGAGGGGGGAATGGGATGCAACCAATTATCCTGCTGCTTCCTTCCTTTTTGAGTTTTGACCATTTCATTTCCATTACCCCTGTTTACATCCAATATTAGTGCTTAACTTTTACTATTATGGTCTTTTCCTTATTTAAAAAATATTTTGGTGTATCAAACTTTAACCCAGTAATTTTGGTTTTGACTTTGACGGTCAGTTTATTTCGGTTAGATATATATATTTTTTTTACTTTTAAACATAGGACACTTTAAGTTACAACGAGAAATTAATATTACTGCATCGATCTCACACCCATACAAAAGCAGATAAATCAAATTAAACCTTCTCTTACCATTTTCACCTGTAATGAGAAACTAAGAATAAATAAGTATATCGATCTTACATTCAAATTGATCATGTTTAATTTAGGACTGCGCAAAACAAATTAAATGTCAAGGTCGAATCGACATTGGCAAAACTAGCTAGAGATCTTATTTACGACTAATTTATTTGTTTGCGGCTATAAATATATTAAGCTCTAGATTTATAATTTGTCAGAATAGATTATAAATTAAAATTAAAATTAAAATAAAAACTAGATTCATCACTTGATTTTTTTCGACTTGGCTTTTCTTTTCTTTCTTAATCTCAAATTTTTTCGAAGATTGGAAGCAACGTGGGAGGAAATAAAAAAAAAAAACTAAGTAGATTGCTTACTATATTTCTGGATAATTTAATATTTATTTTATGGATAGTCCCAAATTAATGTTATTATTTATTCTGTTAAATTAAATCCTGAACTGAAAATCCGGTAGACTGTAGAGCGGTCTCTAATTGTACCAATATTCAACTATTTATGTATTTCAGAAATATTATTTGTTCGTTCAAGAAAATATTTGTTCCAATGCAGGATTTAAGATTTAGAGATATTCTTATTCAATATATATATATATATGATTTAGGAAGATTTCGGTGATATGTAATTAATGTACTAGAGATGCAGTTAATGATTTTATTTATGTATAAATTAAGATAGTGATAAATTTGTATAAACACATATCCTTTTAATATTATTACCTAGTACTATAAGCACATATATGCTATGTTTGTACAAAATACATGTTCATCTAGTATAAACACGTATTTTAGTATGCGCATACTCTGTTAGTATAAACAGTTGCTATATTAGTATAACACTTGGTTGTCTAATATAAATGCGTGTCTTTTCAGTATATACGTTAGTTCTGTTAGGATAACTAAATATTTATCTAATATTTATCTCTATATTAAAATGTCTACATTAAAATATACTCGGACATCAAATATATATATATATATATATATATATATATATTATATTTTTTACTATTTTTTAAGATAGATACAAAATTACCATTTTTTAATAGTCACAATAATCTACAAAAAATTCTATCTATCTAAAAAAACAAGTATAAAAATTGGTCTTCCAACACATTTTAATATAGGGATGATATTGAGCGGTTCTAATCGACTGTTTAAATTTAAAAAATGAAGATAAAGATGTGAAACATGAAAGGCACAAGGTATTTGAACTCAATATATATAAATAAATGAATTTTTGATGATTTAAATTAATCATTTTAATAAATTACGAACATATTCACATAATTTCAATGAAAACACAAAATCATCTATAAAATACTTATAAATCGACCACATTTTAATTAATTGTTTGATGATACTCTGTCTGAACAACAAGTACGTATATTTATTTACAACACTAGTTAATACAAGCACGAACCAACCAAATTCATACTATATCAGTCATGTATTAACATATGGTAATTATTAAATTTGTGCAAAGTGCACATCATATATATTAGATGTATTAATGTAACATATTTAACTTTATAATACTAAAATTTTCTACGATATTATGCTATTAACAATGTAATAATGCAATATTTGAATTATAATTATCACATCAATTTCATGCGAGCTTCTGTGAGATAAAATTTCCAACAATAGTTACGAACCTTTTTTTTTCGTTTTAAAAGATAATATATATATATATATATATATATATATATATATATATATATTTTATATAATATTTAGTATCGATTAGGGATCGTGCAACATGCTGAAGGAAGATAAATTTTGAGTCGCATCTTCTGCATAAACTAAAAAAAAAAAGTATTTTTGAGTTAATACATATCGGCCGTCTGATCATGAACGTACGGAGCTCATTCGGTCCCTGCCTAAAACATAAGGGATCTTTAATATTAGTGCGGATCTAATTTGTACGAATCTCAAAACTCATTGAACGGGCCAGATAAAGATTCCTTTTTGAGTTAATGCAGGGGTTACTAATTCATTCATAGGGGGTGAAATTAACATTAGGTGACCAATACGTTATACGTGACATGGAGTTGCGCCCTGGCATCTAATATTATATTTAATCTGTAGCTGTATTTTGGTCGATGGTACAAAAATAACAAAGGGCTAATTGTAAAAAATTAATACGAGGGTTTGTGACAAGTTCGTTCATAAATCTTTAATTCTTAATCTTAATTAAGCATGCACTGCAAAATTTTCTTTTAGAAATAAAAATAATAATTATTATTATTATTCGGTAAAGAAAATGATTATTTTTCTTATCTTTGAGAAATAGATGGAATCATAGTTACGGTTTTTAGCATGTGCAGGTTTTCGGAACCATTGGCGGGGGTTCCATCAAAAAAAAAAAAAAAAAAGGGTTAGAACTGCTCCAAACATTAAAAAAATGCATTGCTATGAAAAACTAACCATTTATTAAGTCTTAAATCTCAAAATTCATGTCCCCAGCAACTTGAACCAAATTCAAAATCTTACTCCGGCCGGCACATGTATGTATGTATGTATGTATGTATAAGAAGCGTGAAATTAAAAGGATAAGCGTATATATATTGCTTTAAAATAAGCATCTCATAATTAATTTAGTTAGTTAAGAAAGTCAATATAATTGTAACAGTCCCTGCGGATCACAATTCACACATATATTATATTATATTATATTATATAATTATGTAAACATCCCAGTCAAAACATTCATTTTAAATTACATTAACAGAGCTTGTTATCAATCATAGTGTTCATACACTATTTAAAAGAAAAATAATTCATTTATCAACCTCGGGTGCCTTTTTTTTTTTTTTTAAAAAAAAAAATCATTTAATTCTTTATTATTGTACTGCATTATTTTATAACCCATCGTAAATAATTAAATATTCATCAACAATAAGCTGCCGTACAATTTCTGTATTTGGGAAATTGAGGTTGAAGTGAGTTAGTCATAAATTTGGAATATGTGAGGGGTGCCATCGAAACTTTCCAAAATTAAATTATAGGAAATTAGCTACATATATTATATATTATATATTATATATTATATATGTATGAGGTCAAGATCTAACAACCACATCGATGCCTGCTTGACCATACCTAGAATACACCTACCCTACCCTACCCTACCCTTTTGGGGTCATCCAAGAATATATATATCCCACCAAATAAATAAATTAACATAATGATTATGTAACATTCATTTAATAATTTTGGGGTCTATATATATATATATATTTCATTTACTTGTATTTGGAGTTTGAACTTGAAGTGGCAACTTGTTAATTAATTGTGTCTAAGGAAGAAAAGAAAGCGGAGAGGAGAGGAGACTAATTATAATTTCACTCGATCGATTACTCACTTAATTTATAACAATAAAATGAGGAGGGAGGAGCGGACAGAAGGACAAGAGAAGAGAAGAGAAGAGAAGAGAACCGACGTGAAATCATTATACAACTTGTCTTCACCTATTTTTCTCACTGAGGAAATTGACTTTTTCACGTTACCTTTTCCGTCTTTCTTTCATTTATTTTTTTATACTAAATGAAAATAGACGCACGTAAAAGCCAAATAATATTATGAGAAATTTTGGTTATATCAACTCAGTGACAGTTGTCTAACTTTTTTTCTATACAATAAAAATCAAAAAATCAAAAAATATATATATCATGCCTATCATGTTGGCATGGTCAAAAAACAATATTTGGTGACAAGTTCCGAAAAATATCAGCATCGATCCAGAGACCTTCAATTTTATAGAAGAGATTTCTATGTTTAAAAAAAAAAAAAAAAATCTCCCATACTGTGCACGCTTCCCAGGTTCACTATACATCAGCAATGAGGAAAAGAAAATGTATGAAACAGAACAGAACAGAACAGAACAGCTGCAATATGACAAGCAATATCATGCAAAAAAAGAAATTGAAAATGTTCGAATAGTACACAGAGAGCAGTAAGTCTTGCATATATCCATCCATTTTCCAAAAAACACGCTACCTGTTGCCTGTTGGTCTCATAAGGAGGCTTTCAGGATAGGTGTTAAATGTTAATGCGAATTTTAAAATAAAATAACAGATATAATAATTAATATATATGCACGGCCACGGGACGGTTAAATCACTTGGATAAATTTTATTTCCGATACTTTTACTTTTACTTTCCGGCCATTTTTATTAATATTCTTAACAAAAAATTTAATTTTAAAAATGTCATTTTATACCGTTTTTTGTCAAAACTGCTCCGACCGCCAGATCCACGGGCGGCCCAAAATCCAACCAAATCGCCCGTGGCTGGGGTGCTCCATACCACTAGTGGACTGCCCCACGGTTTTTTTTTAGAGATCTTATTATTTTTATTTACATAATTTTGTGAAGAATTTTTTTTTTATTTAGAGTGTATGCCAAAAAATAAAACATTTGATATATTTATGAAGTGATGTCGTAACTCTTTATAACTATGATTTTTATTTATTTTTTTATTTTTTTGGTGAATTTTGATTTTATTTGTCAGTTGGATATCACAAGTCTAAATAAAACACTAATTAAGGACTTGGCTTTTATTCAAAAAATTTTAAGTTCTGACAGCTTGTTAATCTTTTTTTTTTTCCGATTTTTATAATATATGTATAATATATACACATACACATACACATATACACATATACTCATATACACATACACATATACATATATACACATACACATATACATATATACATATACACATACATATACATAAACACATCCATATACATAAACATATACAGAGATGGGCTATTGTACTTCGCGAAGTAAAGCCAACGTTTTACTTCACGCCATATCTTCATTTCCAAAGTTCAAAACGTCGATCCGGACCGCTGGATATGGTCTCCATATTGAAATGTGCTTGGAAACCAAATTTTATATTTTTTGGAATTTTTTTACTATTTATTAAGTCACTTTGAAAATCTGAAAATTCGGGTGAACAGTAAAAAAACAGTAAAAATTTCTGGACCATCAGATCAGCGACTTTCAAAGTGGCTTAATAAATAGTAAAAAAAATTCCAAAAAATGAAAAATTTGGTTTCCAAGCACATTTCAATATGGAAACCATATCCAACGGTCCGGATCGACATTTTGAGCTTTGAAATGAAGATATGGAGTGAAGTAAAACGTTGGCTTTACTTCGCGAAGTACAATAGCCCATCTCAACATATACACATACACATACACATACACATACACATACACATACACATATACACATACACATATACACATATACATATACACATATACACACATACACATACACATACACATACACATACATATACATATACATATACATATACATATATATATAGAGGAGGGATCGGATTACACCACTATTTTGGTGACATTGTGTGACAATGTCCATTTTCGAAATTTCAAAATCCAAATAGTCGATCCAAACCGTTCAATATGATGAATATATTAAGAGTAACTTGGCAATCAAATTTTACATTTTTCTAAATTTTTTTACTATTTATTAAGTATTTAACAAAATCGCTATATTCAGACCGTTGAATTTTTGAACCCCTCTAAATAAACCCAAAAAAAATTCAGAAAAATATAAAATTTGATCTGCAAGCACATTTTAACATATTCATCAAGTTGAACGGTTTGGATCGACTATTTGAACTTTAAAAATGAACGGTGTTATCCAATGTCACCAAAAAATGGTGTCATTTGATCCCTCCTCATATATATATATAGAGAGAGAGAGAGATGGGCTATTGTACTTTGCGAAATAAAGCCAACGTTTTACTTCACGCCATATCTTCATTTCCAAAGTTCAAAACGTCGATCCGGACCGTTGGATATGGTCTCCATATTGAAATGTGCTTGGAAACCAAATTTTATATTTTTTGAAATTTTTTTACTATTTATTAAGCCACTTTGAAAATCTAAAAATTCGGGTAAACAGTAAAAATTTCTAGACCATTAGATCGGCGACTTTCAAAGTGGCTTAATAAATAGTAAAAAAATTCCAAAAAATGAAAATTTTGGTTTCCAAGCACATTTCAATATGAAGACCATATCCAACGGTCCGGATCGACACTTTGAGCTTTGAAAATGAAGATATGGCGTGAAGTAAAACGTTGGCTTTACTTCGCGAAGTACAATAGCCCATCTCTCTCTCTCTCTATATATATATATATACATGTAGAGTAAGGCTACGTTACTTCGTGAATTAAACGGGGCATTTTAATTCGTACTCATATCTCTAGTTTCGAAGTCCAAATATCCGATCTAAACCATTAGATATTTAATCTATATTAAAATATGCTTGGAGACCAAATTTTACATTTTTTTTGAATTTTTTTACTATTTATTAAGATGGTTTGAAAATCGCTGTTTTTCAATGCCTACTGTCGAACAAAAACTTAAACTGGATTTCTGAGGCACTAAACGACATTTTTTTGAAATTCTGATGCTTCCGATATGACGATGCCTGGTGTATCACCAAGGTAAAATCGGATCCGTCTCGTCCTCCCCTTTCCGAAAAGTGCTCATACGCGTTAATCTGACTTTTCTAGCCAAAGTTATGGCTGTTTAAAGTTTTTTCGAAAATTAAATTTTGAAAATTCATAACTAATTATAGAAAAATCCAAATAAGTTGAAATTTATATCAATTATGTGTATTTTTTAATGCTCTACATGCTGGTGCAATCACTTTTATAGTTTAGTCCTTGTATCAATCCCCACTACTTTATTAGAAGAATGTTGACGAGGAGACTATTGGAGGACTGAAAAGAGAGGATCATCATATCAAGTTACGCACAAAATATTAATATCTTTCTTTGCAAGTATTAATATCTTATTTCTCAAGTATTTATACCTATGAACGTTGACGCATAAACTAATGCAGTGACTGAAAAAGAATGCCATAAAATTAGTAGAGACCATAATATAACCTTCTTTTACTGTAGTTACGAGGACAAAAGAAAAATTGGAGTGCAAAAATGACTATAATTATTCATATTTTTTCCTCTTCGAATCAAATCACCTATAAACTATGTGTGCAAGTGTTTTATTTTTATTTTTTAAGTACAATAGTTTTTTTATTTAATAATTTTTTGTAACCAAAATCTATGTTAAAAGTTTTTATTATAGAAATATATTAAATATTTTGTAAATAATCTGAAATATGGATTTTTTTTAATGGCATGAAAATTTTTTGAATTTTGAATTGATTTCTTTAGACACTTTCTAATTGATTTGATCTTTTTGAGTTTGTATTGCATATCAATTATTGTCTATGGTTAATGATTTTAGTATGCATATAAATTTTTAAGGAATCAAATTAATAATTTAGTTCTTTAAAATATACTTCAAATCAACTGTGACATACACTCTAAACAAAAAAAAATTCTTTAAATAAAAATACCAAGTTCTTTACCCAGCCACGGGCGGTCCACTAGTGGTATGGAGCACCCCAGCCACGAGCGGTTTGGTTGGATTTTTGGGCCGCCCGTGGGCCTGACGGTCGAGATAGTTTTGATAAAAAAAGATACAAAATGATATTTTTAAAATTAAGTTTTTTGTTAAGAGTATTAATAAAAATGGCCATTTACTTTTCAACTCAGTAGAAAGCGCAAATTTTTTTGATTTATACACGATTTGCAGCACGGATGAGCTGGTAATATATAATTAAGTTGGCTTGGTATATATATATATAGAGGAGGGATCAAGTTACAATATTTTTTGAGTTACAATAAGTTATAACAAGTTTTTTTTTTAATTTTGAAAGTCCAAATCGTCGATCCAAACCGTTAGATGTGATCTCTACAATAAAATGTGCTTGGAGACCAAATTTTATATTTTTTGAATTTTTTTTACTATTTATTAAGATGGGTACAAAATTCAATGGTCTGAATTTGACTAGTTTTTGTACCCATCTTAATAAATAGTAAAAAAATTTCAAAAAATGTAAAATTTGGTTTCCAAGCACATTTTATTGTAAAAATCACATCTAACAGTTTGGATCGATGATTTGGACTTTCAAAATTAAAAAAAAAGCTTGTTGTAACTTGTTGTAACTCAAAAAATGTTGTAACTTGATCCCTCATCATATATATATATATATGACTAAAGTCAGATTTGAAGGTTTATCTTGTTCGGCTCGATTCATTTACAGTCCTAATACTAATAGTACACAAAGGCCAGAGAAAGTTGGAGTTGTGTGGTAATTAAAATGCGCTTCAATTCCGGATAATTTTAATAATAATGAGAAGAAAAATGTAAATATTAATTAATTAATTTTTTCACATTTCGGATTTCTTTTATGCATACTACTACTACTAGGAAATAGGAATGTTGAAAGCATGTAAAAAATATATATGTGTATATGAAAATTAGAATTGAAATGCATCGAATGACAGCAGTTATTGTTGAAACCTACCTAGATTAATAAAGAGCGGCATTAAGGCTCCTGAGTCCTGAGTCCTGACTGCTACATCAGTTGGCTAACTGCTAGTGGGTCCACCTTCTGGCTCAGTGATTTGTCCCATTTGGAAATAAAAAAATTAAAAAAAAAAAAATCTTTGATAACACAAACATACATAGACAAATTCGCATATGATATGATACATTAATTGGTCAATTTACTATACTATTTTTCTCGGATATGATTATGAGGTCTGGAGGTGAAACTGAAAACGACAGCAAAATCTGAGACTCTGAGATGATGATACTAATTAAACAGATAAATCACCAGAGGGCAGAGGGCAGAGGCAGAGGAAGCAAGTGGCGATTTATAATTACTGTTATTTCAGATGATTGTCTCAGATTGATTGGAGCATGTACGGAGAATCCATACCGTTAAGTTTCAACTGGTACTGAATACTGAGTGAGTAGTGTACTGACTACGGATAAGTATAATTTATAGCAGGACGGAGGACGGAGGACGGAGGACGGAGGACGGCAGGACGGCAGGACCTCAACCTCAACTTTTTGAGTTGAATCCGGTGCGTTCTTCATATACTGGCACAAAATTTAAGGGTTTTGTGCATTACAACTTACAAGTGCGATTCGGATTGATTCGAACTGCACGTAATATGTAAAAGTATCGACAGTATAGAAAAATGTACAGTTGGCGTGTGCTAATGTCCTGCCACATGGATGGTACATATGCTCCTGTCACATAGAATCCAAATATTGTCAGATAACGGGGAGTAGGGTACCCGGTACCGCCGGCCGCCGGCCGCCCGCAGTATTCGTAAACTAAATTATTTACCATGGAAAATTGGAACCCGTTGCCGTTGGGTGGGTTACGTGGGTACTTGGTTTTAGATTTGGCTATCATAAGTTAGTTGTCAATTATGATATCAGGTACAGGACTACAGGACTACAGGTACTAGGTACATTGCATCAAATAAATATATTTTACAAATTTAACCGCAAATCACTTTTATTTATTTTATTAGTAAGACGGCCCAGCCCCCAGCCCCCAGGTAAGTTCTTTAGCGGTATTACGCAAGTGGAATAAGAAAACAAGAGAAGAGAATTATGAAAGAGCCAACTATTCTGCTGTATTCCACTTATAAATAGTACAAAATCTCTGTGTGGTTTATTTTTCGACAACGACCAATACTTGCAAATGAATATTATTTATTCCTGAAAAATGCTATGAGCAAAACCAGCAACAAATTTTGGGCCTTTTGTGATCGACCCCAAAACACAACATTTATTACTAATTCACAGTTTCCTTCTTTATTTTACGAAGATTATAAATAAAGGAGCCTAATAATTGTAACTCAAACAAAATTCTCAAGCATGTCATTCGAATAGTTTAACATAAAAAACTTCAAATGTTATCTAACTTTTATTTTCAATGCTAATATCCAAGCATTTAAAGCGTTGTTTATAACATTTTACAATGCTACTCGCAAGCATTTAAACCTCTGTCTGCAAACATTAAAATTTAAATCTGTATAGTTTTAACTCCTAACTACTTTTGTTCTCATCCATTTTCTCAACGATCTGTGATGAATTTTGCGAATATAAAACTATGAACTTTTTTTATCTGATTTTCTCTTTCAAATAAGATCTACGAATAACTTTCGAGTTATATTTATGTCGTATTCTTTTTACCACTTTAAATCTTTGTGACTTTCAGCTTTTTTTTTTTTAATTTTACTTCAAAATAATTTAAACCTCTGTTTACAAGCATATAAACCTCATTAATAACACTTTGAATCTCTAGAATAAAACATATAAATCTCATGTACAAAGAATTAAAACTTCAACAATCACATTTCAAAGCATATAAACCTCAACAATAACACTCCATTTACAAAGCTCATTTACAAAGCATATAAACCTCATGTACAAAAAAATTAAAACCTCAACAATAACATTGCATTTACAAAGCATATAAACCTCATGTAAAGCCTTGAAAATTTTAATGGTTGTAGATTGAGATTTAAAAACTTGAAAATTTAAAATGCTAATAAGTTTTAATTTAAAAAAAAAAACAAATGACTTTAAAATTATTCAAAAGTATTTCTTCATGGATCTTATTTGAAAGATAAAATCGAATATAAAACGTTCATATTTTTAGATTCGTAAAATTCATCACAGATCATTGGAAAAATAAATTATAATGATCAGAGAAAAAATAAAGAAAAGTGGGTGAAAGAAATATTTCCGTTTTTGGCTTGAAAACAAAAGTAATTAGGTGTTAAAACTATGCAGATTTATAAACATAGCTTTAAATGTTTTGATATTCGCTCTAGAAATGGACGTTAGATAACATTGAAAGTTTTTTCTGTTAAACTACTTTGGAGATGCGCTCGGGTATGATGGCTCAGAGTACTAGAACATTTCTCATAAATAAAATATCTTTTGTCCCTCGGTTTTAACGGGTTCGGATCTAGGTAACTCAACCCTTGAGTTTGGATCCGAATTGTCTGATCAAAATTTGGACCAATTTGGCTCAAGTTAGGATTGCGCAGTGAATAGAGAGAATAACTGTTTTTTTTTAAAAGCACACTAAAAAAAAAAGAAAAAAGATTCTTAATTCTTAGAAATACCTCATAAATCCTCAACGGCCTGCCCCGCATCACGAATTCACAAAACCTCTCTAACATTAGTGCAAATTATGACTCAATATTTGAGTAGTTGAGTTGAGTTGGGCAATTCATCGGGTTAAAAAAAGAAAAGAAAGATGTTTGCTTGATGTAGATCCAGATCGACCCGACATGTCTGATTACAGAGGTGCAGAATAATTAAGTGGTCGCTCCATATTTCAAGGATCTCTGCTATGTTACAATGTTATGCTTAAAAACTAATAAACTACAGTTTCGTGCTCGATGGACCCAACATGTCTAACAATACAGTTATACACTTGTACTATACATGTCACATCTCGGGACAACCCGCTACGTATTTCTACGTAAGACATATGCACATCACATACATTATCAATAACAATATAAAAGGGGGCCACATTTATTTCATAGTCAAACGAATTTAACAAACGATCATAACAGACATGGCTAGTAATATAAGCGCTGCTATGCCTGCTCAATATATCAATTATTGAATCATGGAAATAAAAATAAACCACATGTGACAATTCATAAATCATAAGCCTTCCCGCTTAGTCTCACTCTTGTCCTTGCTCAAATCCTTCCTCTTCAAACCTGGAACCCACGTAAAAGTGGAACGGGTGAGAGATCGAACCTTCTCTCAGTGCGGGATTTAGTTCCAGCCCAGAGCTTATAAAACATTTAATTATATTCACAAATATGAAAATACATAAATAAAATGCGTATGCTTCTTCTAATGTAATGCATATTCTATCATTACTTCATTCATTTACTTAAAAAAAAAATCCATTAATCTTGTTCGTTTACCTCACTAGACGGTGAATTCATATGCCGCTAGGTCTTGGCATGATAGGACCGCTTCCACCTACAATCACGTCCGTGAAAGGACCGCTTGCGCCTACGATCACGTCTGTGAAGGGACCGCGTCAGCCTACAATCACATCCGTGACAGGACCGCTTTCGCCTACAGTCACGTTAACGAGGAGTCTAGTCGAACACTAAACCCAATGTATACATCTCAATATGCAAGCATATTGGCCCCTGTTCAATTACCATATTTGTTCTTTTTTTTTTCAAAAAAACACATTTATTTAATCACGCAGTTCATGCCATGCTCAACACATCCTATTGATGCAAGTCCATTGGTCAATATATGAATATTATCATTTCATGTAAGTTATTTGTGTCTACTCAAGTCATACGAATGGTTCGACAATAACATGCATAAATCCAACTAATGCAATAATAATAAACAATTGAATAACAATAGGTAAGTAAAATAGTTTTATAAAGTCTAGGAAATCCGCACTTGTTTGCATAGTAAATTGTTGATTGTTATCGACGTCTCTTAATTCATCAAAAGTTGAACCTAAGAAATAAGCATATCTCTAATTAATAAGGTTTGAGTTCACCTATTTATATTTTTTTAAAGCTCTCTATTTATCATTATAACCATAGTTTATTAATTCTACTTTGTAAACTTTAACTATTTTAATCCTTGATATTATGGTACTATTAAGTCACATTTTATTTTGATTCACTTATTATATATATAGAGAGAGAGAGAGTTGGGCTACGGTGCTATGCATATATAGTGTCATGTGGTGCTATGTGTTTTTCAACCGTTAGATGAACTTTGAAATTCGTGCAAGAATTTTGTCGCTGATTTGAAATATAACGGGGTCAAACAGAGAAATTTCGATTATCGCTGATTGGGCTCCCCTTTTTTCTCACGCTGCCCTAGCATGTAATTTCAATTAGTACTGCGCTGATTCAATTAAAACTCAAAAAATTCATTTAATTACTGATTTTTAAGTTCTGATACGATATTGGTAAAATTTCAAGATCCTATCTTTTAAAATTTGGTAGTGACTACCAAGAAAATATTTCAAGATTCAGTTCGAAGTTTTTTTTTTCTGCTGACTACGAATCCAAAAGGTAGAAGAGCAATCTGTGCGAGAGGATCTAAACCATACATTTTTTAGAGAGGGGAAGACGCGACGGAGGCCGTGAAACAGGAGAGAACAATGAGAACGAGCGGCAGCGACAAGGAGGAGGAGATATCAGAGAGATGCTAGGGGTTTTGGGGAGCGGAGGGGGTGGGGAAACAGGGCGAGAGCATTTGTAAAGCATCGATTAATGTTAACGGAGAGAGAGAATTGAGTCGCCGTTTGTCTCAGTTATAATATTAAATTAACGACTAAACACTTGCACGAATCTCAAAGTCTATCGGATGATAGAAAAACGCATAGCACAACATGACACTATATATGCATAGCACTGTAGCCCAATTCTCTCTCTCTCTCTCTATATATATATATATAGAAATAGATAAACTAAATAAGAATCTGAAACTTGTTTAGTTAGAAATCCAAAATCTTTTATCAAAGAAATATGTACAGTATTTTATTTTCAAACTTCAATTGTCCAGCAACTCACTTGAGATGTAATTAAATGAAATAATGATTATAATTATAAATAAGTTTTAGACAGATATGAAACTTTAATTTGTATTTATTTAAACTAAGCAAAACAATAACTTGAATCTGTTATGAATCTGACCACTTTTTTTTTTATTTAACATCACAAGTACTTTAATTAAACTGAGTCAAGATTATATTTCTTAATGTATCATGAATCCGACATCTCCTAAATATTTATTAAGAAAATAATGAGTATTTATAATCAAAAGAAATATAGTCAAGAATTTATTATTAAGAAAACAAATAAGATTTATGATCGAAACTCTATTACTTGGAGTTTACAGTTTAGGAAAGATACGTACAGCAGTCACTGTTTTGGACGGTTCTTAGCAGTCAAGACTCGGATGAATCTAGTGCTCACGGTTCCGTATCGCCGACCACTACAACTCTCGTGTTGAATGCTTCTCCAAAATCTGGGGGGGAAGGGTGATGTGGCGGCTAAGGTTAGGAAAAAGAGGGGGGTGGCTGTGGAGAGAGAGGCTTTATATAAGGTAGGTTAGGTTTAGAAGATGATTAGTAATTTTTTGGACTTGAGTTTAGTGAGCCAACATATTGTAAATTCAGATTTGAGCCTATAATAGAATTTTGTTTTAATGTTTATCTTTAAAAGATTAAAATATCGGGAATTATACGTTCGTAATTTGGAGAAAGTTAAAACATAAGAGTTGTAGATTTTTCTGTTACGGTTCTAACGCAGCTGGTTTTACCTTAATCAAAATTTTCAGTGAGAAGAAAAGGTAAAAATGATCGATGAGGGTCCGCAGTCTCTGAACTGAAATGTTTACTGACTTTATAATTTGAGGAGAGTTCAAATGCCTCCATATTTTTGTGCCTCCATCTCTTTCTATCATTTTCAAAGTTCAAACAGTCGATCCGAACCGCTCAATTTAACCTCCATACTAAAATATGTTTGGAGACCAAATTTTATATTTTTAGGAGTTTTTTTACTATTTTTTTAGATAGGTACAAAATCAGTAAATCTGAACCATCTAAAAACAGTATTTTTGTATCTATCTAAAAAAATAGTAAAATAATTCTTAAAAATATAAAATTTGGTCTACAAACATATTTTAGTATGGAGGTTAGGTTAAGCGGTTCGGATCGACTGTTTGAACTTTGAAAATGATAGAAAGAGATGGAGGCACAAAAACATGGAGGCATTTGAACTCTCCTCTTATAATTTTATGGAGAATCCCATGTAAGGAATTTGGGATAGTTATCTACACGAAAGTTGTAGATCATAAAGTTATATTTTTAGATATTAAATTTTATTTTAATCCGAATTAATATGAGTGATCTGTGATTAAAATACTAATAGTTGTTTATCTGAAAATTACAACTGAAACTAAATTTAGTAGGAGTAACTCATATCGAGGTTTTAAATAAGGATTTGATTTGTATTTATTTTGTAATTGCTGAGGTCAGCTAAAGAATATATTTATTATTTTGTTAAGAGACATACTAGTTTTATCAATATAAACAAAATATGTTACGAAGTAATTATATTATGAAAACTCTTGTAATCATAATTAACAATGATTTAATTTTTCGAGACTTGACAGAATGTCACATACTATACAGGAGAAATATATCAGCTTTCTTTATTATAACCTGATCGTACTAGGGTTTCAAAAAACTGTCTCCACTCAAATGTCATCATCCCAATTCATGAGATGATCTCAGTCAAATTTTAATTGTTCGTTTCAATTATAAATTAATCCTCTAAAAAGCAAAATAAAAATAAAATTAAAGCTCGCTGTTGGCTCCTCCCTCAGCTGATTTGCCATTGACTGAAATGAGCTCCGTGTCAAAAACTAGTGTGGCACCACCTATCATTCAAAAAATCTTGTCAGGCAACCTTTCCTTTGATAAAAATGAAAAGTTCAACAGAGATACAAGTGTCAAAAACTAGTGTGGCACCGCCTTTTGCTTTCTTTCTTTTTTCTTTAAAGAGTACAAAAGAAGTTTCAGCCTAACAACAGTATTGAAATAATTATTGCAAATCAACCTGCTGGTCAGATACAGAAAGGAAGGTTTATAATAAGAGTGATGCTTCTATGGACCAAAGAACCTATTTGTAAAATGAACATATTTTTATTTTCAAAGTTCAAACAGTCGATCCGAACTGTTCATCTTATTTTTCATATTAATATGTACTTGGAGACCAAATTTTATATTTTTCTGAATTTTTTTACTATTTATTAAGATGGGTACAAAAAATATCAAATTCAGATCATTGAATTTTGTACCCATATTAATAAATAGTAAAAAAATTCAGAAAAATATAAAATTTGGTCTCTAAGTACATATTAATATGGAAAATAAGATGAACAGTTCGGATCGACTGTTTGAACTTTGAAAATAAAAATATATTCATTTTACAAATAGGTCCTTTGGTCCATAGAAGCCTTT
Source organism: Carex pumila (assembly GCA_033356055.1). Lineage (NCBI taxonomy): Eukaryota > Viridiplantae > Streptophyta > Magnoliopsida > Poales > Cyperaceae > Carex > Carex pumila. The sequence goes on from JARJHM010000689.1 coordinate 135,739, forward strand.
GCCTTATAATAATGTGCATACGAGTTTGTATGACAGGGTGAGGGTAAAATATGTTTTTTTTTTTTACCAGAAAATACTACTTGTCGGTTTGGTGTTAGTTAATTCTGTACAAAGGAAAGAGGTATGTTTTAATTTTAAACTGCACATTTTGCCAAAGAAGTATAATCAGGGGTGCTTTGTCCAGACTAATTTAAAAGAGATGTGTCAGATAAGGATCCACATCCTCCCCAGCAAAGCACCAGGTACTAGGCACTGTGGACTGTTCATTTGTATCAAGATTCATGCTGGAACTAATCCCCAAAAACCATCCTAAAAGTGAAGGGCTCACAGTGCACTGGAGAGGATATGAATCCGTCAATTAATCAAATAATGTTCCATAATAACTAAATCAGCCATCCTCGCGATTTGATGATTTAAATTTTCATTTGAGGACAAGAATCCGACTTGCAAAATGTTAGTAGTCAACTGGTCTAAAGCTTGTTCTGATACTGATAGAAACAGTCAGTTTTATTATTTGGAAATGATTTCAAATGCCAAATTGAACATCAGTACATCACCAAACTAGTTGCAGTTTTCCTCTGTGTACATGATACAGCTTTTCTTATTTCAGAACATTAGCTACTGATCCAATATGCCATATACTACAAACATCAAATTTTGGTTGATAATTTGCTTGTGTGTGTTGGTGCATTTGTATATGTGTACCTAGGTCGTTTTTATGTATATCAAAAGATTGCAAGGAACTTGGTTGTACAAAACATGCACAGATGCGAAATTTCATGCAAAAACCTCCAAAATCTCAAAATAGCACAAATACCCCTAAATCACAACTATTGTGCTTAACCCAAGTACCCAACACAACGTGGAAAATAATATGTCCACCTCTTGCTTCCCTTTTTTTAGGAAAGAAAAACATTTTTTGTTTGCTCTAATTCTCTCTAACGAAATAATGGAGAATGGGGCGGAGTTAAAGAGGTAGAGGTGATAGTAATTTTCATATTCGTTCTCTATTATTCAGTTTTGTTTTCTCTTTCTTTCTCTTGTTTCCTCTTTTTTTTTTCTTCAAAAAAAAATGTGATGGAGGAGAGAATTACCAGGAATCTTGGGTGGAGAGCCTCTATCACCATATCCCATTTTAGAAGGTATCTTCAGCTTCCTCTTTTCACCGACGCACATTCCCAGCAGCCCTTGGTCCCAACCTAGAGCAAACCAAATTGCATGAAACTCACTACATAAATCAAACCTAGCTAGCTACCAGTATCAGTACATGTTTGACCAATTTTCAGACTTCTTTTGTTTTTATTGGGGTGGCATCATACTTCACCAAGTAGGGGCATACTCGGTTAAAGTTGTGATAATTTGGGATTAAATGTACAAATTCAGTTCAACGAGACTTGCTTCTTTTGCTCATTTGCTTGAGCTAAACGGTACAATTTACTGTTAATTGTAAGCATCTTTGCACACTGACACAAAATTAGGTCATAAATGTCTTCCCTAGCCCCTCTGTTGAGGAACAATATTCCCACTGTATATTGACTGCAACACAACAGTGACCTAGTAACTCTACAGTCTACTCCATTGCACACCAGTCCTTTTTGTATAAAACTTCAGAAAGCCTCAATAGACAATATTTGTATGAACTTTACAGGGCTATAGTTATGACCAAATGTTTTACCCATTTCCCTTGCCTTATTAAATGCTTGATTTTATAATTAAGGGTAAATGGATGAAAATTTCATCACTGGATCTAACTCCAAAATCAATTAGCTTTCTGTATGTGTTATATGCATCAACTCCAACCCTGTATGGGTCATGATTGATACAAACTTCTAATGCCAATATTTACCTTTAATTACTTGGCCATTGCCAAGTGTAAATTCAAATGGATCACCTCTTTCATAACTAGAGTCGAACACTGTACCATCTGTCAGTTTCCCCTAAAACAGAAAAGGACGACATAAAATAAGTTGGACGAATGGTTAAAAAAACAGCAAAAGGACTTAAATATGCATGCTGATATTTGATGCAATTTTGCAGATTTTCACAAACCATTTAAGACTTGAGAAATTAAGATTATCCGGCCCTTTCAATCTGATAATATTGTTCCCATATTCACATAAGTTTGACACTTCTATTAATTGTGAAAAACAACACACTTATCTATATATATATATATATATATCTATATATATATATATATATATATATACACACACACACAATACCCCACAATTCTAATAAGCCCAACCTGATAGTTGATATGTCAAAAGAACTATGCTTAAAAGCAACCATATCCATACAACCTTCGGCATTTGTTGGGTACACAATTACTGAACAAATATAAGTTAAATTTTGCACTTGCTGCACTTCAGACAGGTATCAGTATTGGCCTATTGGTCTACTACCAGTATCTATATTTATTGACAGGCTGTACATTATAGTATGGATTAGGCATTTTCCTATCTTTCTTGTTCCCATGTGGTTGCTTTCTTTCAAAGCCCAGTATTTAGCTGCACAACAAAGGTTACATTGGATTTTCATTTGAGGCAACATTGCATAGCAAAGGTCAACAAGAGAACATAACAAATTGCCAACTTGGGTTGATAACTTGATACTCATCTACTGTGTACCAGGTTATCAACATTATTCAAGTTACCAGCAGCAGGATTTCTGATATCAACAATCTAGATAAATAACAGAATTACAATGAGAAGGCCCCAACTTAAATATGAGAAAAATGTACCCGGTAATGCACTTTAATTTTGTCCCCTTTGTGAGCTTGGATGTCGCATGTTTCCGGCTTGTACTGGAAAAAAGAAGAAGATAAATTACAACAAAACAGATAATACAAATACACAACTCAGAAGTCAATGTAAACAAATCACAAATCACTGAGAAAAATAGAATAGATAGCGATAGTGCTTACCTTTACACCGATCTGGAGCTCGGTGACGTCACCAGATTTCTTGGCGGAAACTAGATAGGAGTTGTTTGAAACAACAAATCAAGTTTAGATCCCTGTAAATTAAGAAATGAGAAACAAAATAGAATAGAATAGTATCTACCCAAAAAGACAACCGCCGCAGTGACAATGATTGCTAGAACCAGTTTTGCCATGGTTGACATTCTCTCTCTCTCTCCGTCCCTCTCTAGTGGTAGTCGGGTTTTAGGTAAATTCGTATTTGTATTTCTTCTGCAGGTAAATTGGAATTCGTATCCCTCAGGTTGGTTACCTGATTGAGTAGAATTGAATCGGACGGTCCGAAAATGGATTAGCACGCATCTCAAAGCACAAATAATCCTGCACATCTGTCCTTCTGAACCCCGACCAGCTGATAGTAAATCTGAGCCGTCCGTTTCAAGATTCTGATGAGAGGCTCGGATCTAAACTCACTCAGTTACTGTGAGGAACCGGACTCCCGGTACAGGTCCAGTAAAAAATTTGTAGTACTCATACTCATGTAAAATTAATTTTAACCATATTCTACTTTTATGTGAAGTTTTGATCTTCACCCGTTAAAACAAGTGATAATGAAATGAATAGTGAATAATTTCTGAATAGGTACCAAATTGAGTCAATGTGACCCTAGTACTAGTAGTCAGATCCATCAGACAGAATTAGGTCGCACTGTCACTAATTGACGGAGAGAGAAAAGAGCCAATCGTTCCTCGTTTAGAACGACATGCAAATCCTCAACTTAATTTTTCTTTTTCTTATTCTTATTTTTTCGGCATGGTTATCGCCGCTTAGGAAAGTTAATTGGTACTGATCCTCAAAAGAAAAGAAAATAGAAGAGTGGGCAAAATGGACTAACAATATATATAATATAATATTAGAAAAAACTCAAAAACACGTACGTACATCACATTGTACCAGTTCTAGAGTGAGCTAACACTAAATTAAATTTATATGATCATTAATTTACCATACTAGCTATTTGAAATCAGTAACTGTACGCATCTAATATATCTGTTGCTTTGAAACTCCTGGTGCCATCATCCATGTATCTCTTCCAATACCAATGCTTCTTCCAAACCCTCGTCACCATCTCGTCCAGCGGGATATTCTTTGTCTCAGGCAAGAAAACCGCCACAAAGACACCCATCACTGCAATCCACATGGAGAAGAAGAAGAACACCCCCGCACGCATACGGCACAGCATGGATAAGTAGAGCTGAGCGATCACAAATGTGAAGAGCATGTTGGAGCTCACTGCCACCGCATACCCCGCAGTTCGTGTCTCCAGAGGGAATGTCTCACTGGGAATCAACCAGGCCAGTGGGCCCCACGACCAGGCAAAACCTGTGACAAACAAGGCTGTGAATATCACGACGCCCTTCGCGGAATCAGGGTCTAGTGCCTGGTTTTGCCCCGTATTTGTCATTAACACAGCTCCGATCGCAGCCTGAATAAAAATAATAATTTAGTCATGGGAATATTGATGCAACTTGCAAGTTTCATGTCTCGAGAGTGGAGAAGATAAATTGGAAGCAAAGCATATTATTTACCATTGAAAGGAACATTTGCAAGCATCCTTCTAGCAGCAGCAATTTCCTCCCGACTTTATCAACCGTCAACAATGATACAATAGTAGCTAAAACATTCACAATCCCAATTGTGACAGCAGAAAGCAACGACACATTGTTCTTAAACCCAAGTGTCTCAAACAGCACAGGGGCATAGAACATGATTGCGTTAATCCCGGTAAACTGCTGAAAGAACTGCAAGGACGCTCCAATGACGAGTTGCGGGAAACTTGTTCTCTGAAATATGCTCATAAAAGGTCGCTCCACCTGTCTTGCTGTCTCACTGGCATGCAGCATCTCCTTAAACTCTGCTTCAACGTTGTGGGTCCCACGTACTCTCTTGAGGGCTTCTAGCCCTTCGGCATGTCTTCCACGCTCGATGAGGCTGGTTGGCGTTTCAGAGATGAGGAAGGAACCGACGCACAATATTAGTGCTGGGACACCCGCGAGGCCAAGAGAGAGCCTCCAACCATTCGGGATCTTTGATGCATAGTAGTTGATAATGTTTGCAATTAGGATCCCTATGGTTATGTTTAGTTGGAAAAGAATGTTTAGTGCACCGCGGACGTGGAATGGTGCAATCTCCGACAAAAATAAGGGGATAGCCTATAAATGCCATAATTTCTAGTTCAGGATAATTGATTCACTTCTTTTTTTTTAAGGTTAATAGGTAAGATACCCAGTAACAATTGTATTAAGAAAATAAAAAGGTTTTGCATGCTATATACAAAATAAACAAATCACATCAATAATACACTAAAAATATTGATGCACTTGACTATTGTGTTTGTAGAAAATTAAATCTATTATTTTGACCACTAAAAATATTGATAGACATAGATTGAAGGGACAAAAAACATCACCTGATTAGCAAACCCTATACCAATGCCGAGAAGAATCCGTCCAGCAATTAACATGCGTAAATTATCAGCCCCGAGGTTGAGAATGACACCCATGAAAAAGAATATTGATGAAACCTGGATCGTTATCTTGCGGCCAAATCCCTGGCACATCTTAGATGCAAAGAGGCATGAGACAAGTGCCGCTAGATAGAGAGAGGATGTGAACAGCTGGAGCTTGTGGTTGTCATACTTGCAGAAGAGATCCTCCTTCGCCTGCTTCTTTTTTTCATAAACCAAAGGGAAAAATTTCAAGAGAAAGTCGTCCATGGATGTCACACCACCTATACGTGTTAATTTATCAATTAAAAGAAAAACTTGTAAGAGTGGCTAGTTCTGCATGAAACGAAGATTGCCTTTAATGCATTAAAAGTTTATGGTTCAAGACATTTGCACAGCTTCTTTGAAACCTTCCACGAGTTGGCAGGGTAGTGACATTTGCACCCCTGTTGCCCCTTCCCAATTGTTGATGTGCTGTGAAAGTGGTGAAACTTGCTGTACCAGCTGGGTACATATCATTTTTTGTTCCAGAGATTGCAGAGGGACGGGATGCGGAGATTTGATGGTTCTCATAATCTTTGATGGAAGGGAACAAATATTTTTCTGGCTGGTACCATACCACCACCCAACCCAAGGTTGGCCATGCCATAGCGCAAGCATTGCTTTGTGTAATGGTGAAAAATATCATTACATGTTCCAAAATGACCAACAAAAATAGAGAAAAAACGAAAGCAAAGGAAAATAAATCATACAAGGACCGTTTAGAAATTACCAGAAATGCCAATATCGTAACCAAACATCAATCCACCGGTGGCCGCAATAAGTGCACATACTACCAGATAAAATGTGACTTTTCCTTCAAATTTTGTCTGGATATCAGGTAAGCCAGTGATCACGAAGCCCCCCATTTTACACCAATCTCCAAAAAGTTCCCTTTGTTTTGAAGGTTTTGGAAGGTAAACCTTCAAAACAAAGGGGAAAATCTTTATTTAAGCCAGTACAAAAAGATAATGAAAGTTGACAAGTGGCTTCAATTTGTAGCGAAACTTACAGACTTACAAGTTATTCATATCGAGCAATCAGGTCCCCAATATAGTATGGATTTTGCTTGTCGTTATTTCTGTTTTGTCTGCTTTTGCTGTGGGGATACGCTGCACCGCGAAAAGAAAATTAACAGCTGGTAATTCTGGTCATGTTTCGAATAAACTATAAACTGTAGATGGTGCCATGTCTTAAAATAGTAAATCAATCCAAGCCCAAATGTAAATTTTAATTGACGTATCGCAAACACGCACAATCAGGTACAAGGAACTGTGGGTAACAAACGGTTAAGCCACTCTGAAGTCTGAATTAAAAAAAAAAAAGTGAATTAACAAAGAAAATGTACCTTAGCCTTCAGCAAATATTGCCAAACTTATTGGTAATAACCTCACATACATACTCGACCAACGGACCAAATATTAAGACATGTCCATTTATTATTTCATAATAACGTCAAAAAATATTTTTGACAGCCAAAACTATTTTTCAATGCAACTACCCCTTCTACAAGCAAGAAAGCAAACCCATTCAACTCTTCTCACATCAATTCATCTACACCTACAACTTAACCACATCTTACACATCCGCCCTCAAAGAAAAGATAATAAAATATTGAAAACAAAAAACCAAAGAAGAATAAAAAGAATAAAAAAAAGAGCCACATCATTCTCATCCTGTCAAAATTACAGCCACAATCCATTATTGTCCGACATTTTAAACAAGTTGACCATATCACTGCCACAGAGTCAATTTTACCCAAGCAAGTCTTTAAAAAGATTAGGATTATTCCCGGTTGGCGTCACACCCACTTGACGAGCTGTTGCATCCTTTTGCAATGCGTCTTTCACATTTGGACCCTTTTTAGCCACAGTTGAACTAATTACCCCTTTATCAGAACTCTTACTGTCAATTATTGGTGGCATGTCTGTAACCATTGACATCAGATCTGCTGTTGCCACATCACTGACAGACGGGCCTGGACCAGAAGCCCCATCACTGCCAGCTCCAGGTCCCAACAGCCCTTCAAGTTGCTTAAAGGGGTCTATGGTCTGTGTAGCTGTTTCACTCGGTTCCCCCAGATCAAGTAGATCTGGTGGTGGCGCAGCAGGAGCAATTACTTTGTCCTCCTTTGGTGCCTCCGGAGCTGATGTGGCAACAGCTGGTTGGATCTCTTTCACCGGTCTGCGTGTGCCAGCCTGTGTCTTTTTTTCTACTGCTTTCTTCCCAAACAGAGAGGCTGCAAGCCTCTGTTTCTCAGCCGAGACCTCTGGGATCTGTTGCTTTCTTGAATCAAGTGTGCTTTCGCGAATTGTCTCACTTGTCACCATTCCATTACTTGGCTTTTGTGTGCTGGAGCTCGATGATGTAGAAGGAGCTGATGGGGAAGAGTATGTCTGCCGCCCCCATTTTTTTTGAACCCCATCAAGCCTGAGGCGAACTCCAATTTCAGCCGATATTTGATCAGCTAGTGTTTGAACTTTAGGGTTTTGCTGTTCTTCTCTTGTTGTGTAGGTTGCATCACTGACCGGTACCAGGTCACTGCTAATAGTAGGTAAAGAAGACATTGATGATGACGGAATACTGGGGGCTGGGCCCCGCGGCTTAGGTAGCTCATAGGCCTCAAATTTAAGGGAGTGAACTGATGATGTATCATGCTGGTATTGGCTGGCACCAGCTATGGTGATGGTGCTTGCTGTTCCCGATCGCTCAGACTCCGAGACGTAAGGCCTAGCCCCATTCTCTATTGCTTGGTTTATGTAGTTACTTAAAAAGGGAAGACTTTTATCTATCTGAACAAATAAAAGAGGGAAGAAAAAAAGAAAACCAAAAATTAAGTTGTTGGTTCTGCAAACAGATGAAAACGAGTAAAACTATAATATTGTTTCGATTAGTGTCCTCTGCAACCTGAATTGTAGCAAAACTCCAGTTTTTCCAAGTTCATTTTTTTTGTCCCAGTCATGTTACTTTCTACTTTTACTTTTGGCCTATTTTCTGTTTTATTAAACAACACAGTATGGAGAAATAAATGATGCTTCATTGGGTCTCATTTCAACTGGAGTTCAAGTTGGGGAGGAATTTTACTTAATTAGGTTGAAATGATGCTTCATTGTGTCTCATTTCAGAAACCAAGGGCTTAAAAAAGTTGAAGTGGGGCTTTGCTGTGATAATCAAGGAAGCAGACCTACTGCACTGGTACTACATCTGTGCTACTCAATAACACCTCAGGAAGATAGAGACTAATTGAGCACCATTGATGCTTACAGAAGCCTCATTAGCCTAAAGTAAATGCAATTTCACAGCAGATTTAATTTTGGCTACATGTATGTTGGGCCTTTCTTCTGTCTCGCTTCTCATTTATGGGATTAAGAGCTTGTGAGTTAAATTCAACATAATTGCATGACTAGGGGCGCTGCTACAATATCAGTCAATTTTCACTGGAACGGAAGCTAAGTTGATTGAACGAAATACCTCAATATCTTCGCAGCTGGCATCACGGGGCATCACATTCTCGATGACTTGTGGGCTTAGTCCTAATAAAGCTTGAAATTCGTAAGCACGTTGCTGTAGATCTGTTGAATGGGAAGCTAACACCTCATCTATTAATGTTTGGCACTGTACAAGAATTGGAGTAAATTTTCTTATTAGAAGGCAAGTTATTAAAAAGGGGATTTTCCATTGGTAGTGGTATTGCTAGTAGTAATCTATCCTGACCTGACCAGTGTTGCAAAAATGGCATTAATTGGTTCCTTTAATAAGTTAGGTCAACAATTTACTGTTCGTGCTCAGCAAAGCACATAATTAACCAAAACTTCATTGAGTGAGTCTACGGTGAGTTGTGAAGCAAAGGACTTTGTTTTACTTCGCGTCCATACCTCATTTTCAAAATCCAAACAGTCGATCTGAACCGTTCAACATGATCACCATATTAAAATGTGACGGGAGACCAAATTTTATATATTTGAGAAATTTTTTTTTTTAGATAGGTAGAAAATCGCTGTTTTTCGATGGATTCTGGACCGGCGATTTTCTACCTATCTAAAAAAATAGTAAAAAGTTCCAAAAAATATAAAATTTGGTATACGAGGACATTTTCATGTAGAGATTATGTTGAGCGGTTCCTATCTTGGACTTTCAAATGTAGAAAATATGGGCATGAAGTAAAACAAGTCCCTTATTTCGCAACTCACCATAGCCCAACTCAACTTGATTTATACAAATTAAAAAAGAGATACTATCTGTGCAGTACAGGTGAATAACTGGTACAGCAAGGAAATTACATTAGATTTTTAAATCCTCAGTGTCCTAGCAAAGCAACTATTACAAACGCAACATGTAGAAAACTTTGGTTCTTTAGTTTTCTTTTGACAAAAATGTAGGGCTTATTTTACCTCAGGTAGCATTTCAACCTTCCTTCCAGCAGCTAGTTCAAAAGAAAATATCTTCATAATTGCTGACACAGCATATGCCTTCCAAGAAAAGAACACAACATGCTATATTAGTTGGATAAAATTCAAATCCTACGAATATAGAACTTTCAAAAAACAACATCAAAATAAATAATAACAAGAGAGAGATGAGCCTATATTTAACTCAGATGCTCAAGTTACCCTTCAATTGAAACCATCACCTACATCAGTTGGTTCAAAATCAAACTTGGGTTTATGCTAAGTGTTTCAATTTTCAACTTCAGATCTTCAAAACAGAGGAGACCCGAAAAATAAAACAATATGGCTCGTACCAGACTGCTCCCATACCAAACTACTCAAGCAGGATACATGAACTAGTGTACCTTGACAGTATCATCACTAGAGTGGGCCTCAGCAACATCACACAATTTGCCGATGATGTAGGAAGCAGAGTACTTGCCATCAGCTGTACCATATTCTCCCAAAACCCAACAAATCACCTACACTTAAAAAAGGAACAATTAGCTTACTGTCAACAATCCTTGAAGGACAACAGATGCCCACAATTCCCTTTCTGATGCTCGTTTAACTCAAAACTATTTATTGCGTACATTTATTTTGCATCCCAGTGCTTAATGGCAGTGATAATTACAAGATACAACCAACTTAAAACTACAAGCGTAACATTAAGCTAAAATCTCGGTACATCATTACATAGAAGTAAATAATATTTCAGTTGAGAGCTTAAAATAAGTTCTACCTTTAATCCAAAACTGTTACTACACCTACTAACTATTAAGCAACCTTAGCAGGCCAGTCCTTATTGAAAATATTAGTAAAAACATGGAACATACTTGAAGAAACAAAGAAGGAAGCTTTGGCTCTCCAAGAATCCTCAGGTACGAATCAACCTGGAATATCATATGATAAGGATATAAAATTGCCATCAGAATGTTGCACAAAGATTAACAACAGCATATGAAATCATCATTTCTGTTTAAATAGTCATACTTAACTAAGTCGCATTAGAGTCACCTCAATTTTTTCAAGATGGTGTTACCAAGTACCATGGAAGATGATACCCGATTTTTGTCATACAGCAAATCCTTGGCACCCAGATGTAACAAGTGTGGCTGGTTTATTTTGGTCTCAGTAGAAATTTGTATTAACCGTAAAATTGCATAAAGAGCACATAATAAGATGTGCAATTGAAATATTATGAGAGATAGATAAGCAGGTAGGTCAAATAGAATCCAGGTGTCAGCAATATTTGAATTTTGGCTATGGGGATCTTTTCCAGGTTAAGGGTCATTTGAGGTTTTGAGTCCACTTCAGATATCACTTACCAAATCACAGGCATCCACACGCATTGTCCCAAACAAATTGACTTAGAAGTGTAAAGAAGAAAAAAAAATCTTTTAGTTTAGATTGGGTTAAATTCTTCAGGTCAAGTTGGGTCTAGGATTTAGATTTGTTCGGTTCACTTGCTTAGCTTCAGCTTAGATTAGGTGGTGTTACCAAACTAGTCTTGCTACCCGAGGATTCAGGATCAACAAAAAAACACCAAATATCATACTGGTCCAGTGGTTCTCAGGGTGTGTTGGCATTGGCTTGGTTTTTCCAACTCTGCAAAGTTGTTATCTAAAAGAGTAGATAAAATGTTAAAATGGAATCGGAACCAACAAATGGAACGGATTACGTACAGCTGAAGATCGGAGCTGGGTATCAGCCCCCTCATCATCTTCCCCGAATCCTTCAGCAATCAGCCGCATGAGATTATGTGCCACTCTCGGATTCACGAGATCTCCGGCATGCTCAAATACCTTGTTCATTGTCTGGATATACATCAAAAAAATAACAATAAAACAACTAACAAAGAAGCTTTTCACAATACGAGAACTAGCAATCTTTAGTATTAATAAAAAGAAAATAACCTCTTGAGTTTTGTTGTGTAACCTTTTATGGAAAATAATCCGAACAAAAGAAAACTCAAAGTATTTACATCTTAGAGATAATATTATGAGTGGGAAATAAAGTATTATATACTGAAAATTAGGTCAGTAGCGTCCTTAAATGGCTAGTCCTTTGCTGTCTTTTTAACTTCTTATTTTAAATCAACACTTACCGGACTTTCTTAAGCAATAAGATGAGAAAACTGTTGCCTTCTTCATGTGGTGTCAAGCAAATAACAGACCGTTGTATTTTAAAAGAGCCAAGGAGAAAAATGGACAAAAAGAAGCACAAGACACAAAGGTTAAAATTTTACATTTCCCATTATATGTTACGCAACCACATCAAAAATAAAACTGCATGAACTAAATTCAATACCTAACCTCAAGTTTAATGAATACATCGATGCAAAGATATAACGTGGCTTATTTTGGACTCGTTTTTAGTCTTTCAAAAAGGAAAGAAAAATGAAAAATAGAGAAATCACACCTTCATGCGTTGTAAAAACATGAGGTGCATTTAACCAATGAAATGATAGAGAGCTAGAGTAAGAGGAAGAGGGGAATGTGGACCCACCTGGATGAACCATTGGTTGCTAGGTGCAAACTGCTCAGCAAGTTCTACACACCGCGAGGCAATTTCTGTCTTATAATGACTATCAGTGATGTTGATCATGTAGTCGATCATGCGGTCAACTATGACCTCGACATTGGTTGATTTTGTCATTTTGTACAGCAGCTCAAATGTCTTGCGCTTAAGAGTGTCATCTGGATCCTAAAAATTTGGAAGATTGCAATAACAATAGGATGAACACAGGAACCAGGATTCAGCAGCCTCTTGTGTTAAGCACAAGCAGGTCTACTGGACAAAGATACAAGGTAGTTCACACCTGTCACTCCTAAAGAACTCAGCATACTGGCCACATTTGCAAATTTTGTTCTAATACTTCTGTCTACCAGAAAGCATAAAAATAATTAACTGTCAAAAGAAAAGGCAAAATTCTTGGACAGCACATTTGTTTGATACTTTACAAGAAGACAACATATATAGTTATAAGATTTCCTTAAAAAGCATTCAATACTGAAAAATGAAAAGGTAAAGAATGAGGTATAGTTCAGAACAAACCTCTAAGCAATCAATGACTGCAAGTTGGTGTTCTTCGGCGATATCAGGATTTATTCTTATAAGCCGACCGAGTGCATCAATTCCCATATACTTCAAATTATGGCTTTCACTCTGACATATAGAATAATCAAACATAATAATGAAGAATCATGAGAATATAACATCTAGTGGGTTTTTTTCAGTACAGGACAATTCATTAAACACACAACTACCAATAAAGAAAAAAAAATTGTAACTGGTGAAAAAAGCAAATATATTTGTCTAGCAAAAGGCCGTAATAGCAAAGGTACTAAGCCTGACCTGCTACCTGCAACAATTCTGGCATACAATACCAATAAGAAACTAAAATCTTTTTAGCAAAATTTCAGATTGCAATCAATACCGATAAGAACCTGAAATGTTTGTAACAGAATTTGAGATTGCAATCTTAAAACTGACCAGTAGGATACCAGTAATGATATTGTGTTGCTATAACCAAATTTCCTTATCATGTGATTAACCAAGACACTTCAAAATAAATTACTAATGGTAAAATTACACGATAGAACCAAATTTAGGGAAGCTAACCTTGAGAAATTTAGAAGTGGCTTCTATAGCTGCATCTAGTACTTTCGAGTTGGGATAAATAGAAGAGACACAACATACACACTCATATATAATAGCATTTCCGATATTACTTGAAGATTCACATTTTCTAAATATCTCGGTGAGAACTGTATACATATGGCTACTTGCTTGCTTATCCCCACTTCCAAGCAAAGCAAGAATCTTGAGTAACTTAATCTGCAAATATCATATTTCAAATTAACCGAGAATAGTGAAACTTCCTTAATACCAATATAAACTAGTTTTGACCAGTCCAACATCTAGCAATATAATACCTCGTCAGTAGGTAATGCTCAGCAACTTACCCACTACTATTGTACCAGGGGAGCCAAGCAGTGCCTGATCAGGCATTATAGGTAAGGTAACTGTACCAGTCCAATAGAGGTACTGTATATGTACGAACCAATATAGACATTTTAACCAATAATGTACCTGTGTGTACTGGCAAGCTTGGCATAAGTGTGGTCTCAGAATGGACTGATTGTGGCTAGCTGACCAGTCAGGTTCAGCATGTATGTACCAATTAGCAATAGCACATATTAACCCAATACCAGGCACAAAAACTCTTCTTCGTTTCTCCATAGCTGTTTATCAGGCTCTGATTTTAATTTGGCCAAAGTTTTTTTGAGAAACCCAACATTTAAGAAAGAAATTGAGTAAACACAAATCCTACCCACACTACACACAGATTACAGACAGACATGTGAAACATAAAGTAGGTTTATTTTAATACCTGGATAAAAGGTGCAGGCATATGGTGGTAATCATAGGTAGTAGGGAGCCTCTTCTCAGCAATTTGCTTGAGAATGCTGACAAGGCTGACAACCAGATCCTTGTATGAGTTTGCATCCTCCAAAATCAGGTCGAATAGCGGGCACAGCGTTGCCCCCATCACTCCAGGGTCATTATCACAAAGCCTCTGGCATTCCATCAATCATAAATTATTCAGTTACATTTTACGAATTAATCATCAATCAAATTAAATTACAGTTACTTTTATAACAGCCTCTAATATGTTCTGTGATTTTGAAATGGTAACAAAATATTGCACATTGTTGTGACTGGCAATCACTAAGTTTGGCATTAACAATAGATCCTATTATTTAATAAGATTGCATGTAATTTGCTTGAGAAATACTAAAATAGATTTTTCCTTTATTATTTTTATTTTATTATCTTTTGACTTATCTTACCCTGATTTTACGTTTTCCTGGGAGGTGATATGCAGATAAAAACAAAAAAAAATAGTTTGCTGCCTTGTGAAGGCTACAATATTGGGTGCAATTTGTCAAATTCTGATTTCCAGAAATGGTCTATTCATCCTTTAGAAGTTCTACATGCAAGGATTTAAATTGAAATCAAGGTCCCTAAACTGAAGTAAAGACAAATTACCTACCTTTCAAACACTTGGAAGCATATAAGAAACCAATCAAGGCAATTTCTGATGAAACCTATAGAAAGTAATGACTGTTCTTATTTGTTCTCACTTTATACATTTTTTTACTCACAAACTGATGGTATCAAAATGCCCAGTGATCATAAGACAACTTCTCCAAAAGATGATACCTTCCCAAATTCATAAACCATAAACTTCCACAAGCTAATTCCAATCAGAAAGTTTCCAATAATAAACCGAAGGTTTAAGCTTTTGAAAATTTTAATCCAAACGAGAAACCAAGCTAACAGTTTTTTTTTATGATAATAATGTATAGCAACAGAGCAAATTTTATTCAGTCTAACTTGCCTAGTTAATTTAGCAAGCATTACCAGTTGGAAATAAAAGCATCCTTCCTAGTATGGTAGTCTGTGACTCACCTAAATTTGCACTTATAAAAGGTAAATTTGGGATAAACTGAGTCAGAGTGGTCATATAATTACCTTTCGAAAATTTGAAACCAAATGTGACACTGAGCTGGGTGATCTCTGGTAAAACCGGTGCAATGCCATGACCGCCTTCTTCCTCACAGCCTCCTTTGGGTGTCCCAGCAATTCCACCACCTGAGGCAACACTGCAGGGATGGTCTCCTCACTGATCAGCTTACACACCGCAACTAGAGCTGCGCTAACGACCAAGTAGTTGTCCGATCTCAGATCCTTCTGTATCGTATTCACGATCAGTATAATCAAGTCATGCCCTTCGTCCAAGAATAAAGCCACGGTCAAGTATCCAGTTCTCTTCAATAGTATATTATCATCGTGCGCCATTTTGACGGCGTGGATGTAACCGAAGGAGGCATCGTGGCCTAACATCTCGGCATAGGCCAGGCGCAGGAGGTACTCCTTCATCTTCCTGCGGGGTATGTCCGGTTCAGAGAGACGACGCCTGAGAGTTTCGAGTTCGCGCAGTATGATACGGTCCTCCTCGGATTTGGATCGTGCTTCGCCAATGGATTTGACGAGATCGAGGAATTCCTTCGAAGATCCGCCTTGGGAGCCCATGGCGAGCTCACGACCGAACGATTTGAGCTGTTCCATGGAAAAACCGCCGTGGAGCGGCGGAGATGGTCGGAGCGGTTGGGCACGAGGTAGTGGGTTTTAAGTGAGATCTGGATCAGATCAAGAGGGGAGGAGTCGAGGTCGAGTGGAAGATAGAAAGAAGAGAGGAGAAGTGTGATTTGGGATTTTGTCAGGAAGAGGTTAAGGTAAACAGTCTACATCCTCTGAAGTACCCCAAATTATAAGTTTCTATACAGGCCGTCCGATTCTTTTAATTTTGTGCCGAAATACATCTGACGGTTTAGATATAAATTCAAAATTTGAGTTACTTTAGGTGATAACATCAAACAAAGGAACCATGTAACTGTGGAAGGAAGGTTACAAGAGGAAAATTCATCAGGGATCAGGGTTGCTAACTTGTACTGAATCATAACTCATAAGGATGCAATGTTTTCATTTTTTTATTATATAAAAAATTAAGAATATATTTATTGATTTATGCTTAAAAAATAAAAATGTTTAATAAACAGCAGCATGAAGAAAAAATTTATAATTATCAGAACGTTCTGGTAATTATATTTTGAGCAAAAGCCGGGTTGTGTATTAAAATTCTGCATTCTCCATTTTCCTTCTCAACTCTTACCAGGGGGCAGGGGCTTCTTCGGTAAAATAACTCAATAACTATTATCCAGGCTGAAAATAATTATCAGGCAGGAATTAGAGAGTTCATAATAACACTATAATAATGTATTTGGGAGGAATAAAATGTTTAACCAAGTGTCACAGTGGTAACTGAAAGTATAAAATAAAGATTTATATATGACTTTTACATAGCGAAAAAAAAATATCTTAATCAAAAATATATTAAAGGTATGTTTGATTGTCGCAAAATTTTGTAAGATGAGATTTTCACAAGTACGAAATTCTACAATTCAATTCACAGGAACCCGCACCCATAAAAATGCACATCGATGATTCCGATAATATACAATAATGTTTCTTCAATTGAATTGGGAAAAAAATGTAGAAAAAATGTATTCTTCCTTTTTAACACTAATTTTTTTATTGATATTAAAAATGTTGAATTTTCAGATGCATGTACTCGAAAAAAAAAAAAAGCAATATCAATTTCACGCGTCTGTTTTGTTTTGTATCGTGATGATAGGAAACTCTTTGCTTCTTTTTTTCTCTGAGAAAATGCTCATCGGTTTAAAGCTAACAAGAAAATTAAAATTGGACTGATGATCTTCCATAAAATTTGCATTGTCTCGCTAAATTATTTTATTGTTCATAAACTCACACTATAATTAAATGATTTTAATTATTCTATATATATAAAAAAAAATTTAAAATGCAGCACATGCAGTGATGGAAAAGAATGTTCATTGTGCAACATGCTGCGTTTCCAATTTCCAAACACACGGGACGGAACCAATTTAGTATTTTTTTTTTTAAATTTTATATTTACTATTAAATAAAAAAATAAAAATGGGAAAGCCAGAAAGGGCTTTTACGGGCTTAAGAGGGCTGCAAATTATTCGGTATATTTGTCGACCTAGCCCAGTACGCCGCAAATTCGTGCATATGCATTTGGTCGGCCCATGGGCTTGCTCTGTGGATATTTATTAGGAGATCATGAAACAAATGAATAATATATTGATCGTTAACTCCAAAATCAGAGTCATTTTCTGCCGAAATTCTTATTGACAGAAAATAAAAAAAATGAGAACAGTATTGCAAGAATTTTTAAAATGGGAAGGCAATCTGACGTCAACTCTGGATGTTGTAGGGAAAAGTATTTTTCCGAGTACTGTAAGGTTCTGCTCGGCAGTAACTTTGAGTTACTGTTCACGTGAGAAAAACAAAATTCAATCTAAATTTTTTTTTTCACGTAAACAGTAAAAAGCAGTTCAAAATTCTTATCAACCCATACCCATTTATATTCCAACAGATCTACCGAACAGGCCCTAAAAAATTATCCTCACTTTACAATTTGAGATTAACTTTCAGACACTTTGAGATTCGGACTAGCATAGGAGGCAGTATAATTGGGCTTTCAGATTTGTGTCAAGTTAAAAAGAACGGTCCAGATCCACTAATTATAAAAGATTCCCTATTAGGGAGGATACGAATTCATGTTGGAGAGGTTACAGTCCGCAGTTGAAAAAAAAAATATTCCCTGACGCCATTAATGGACTTCACCTTCAATGAAGTCCAAGTAAAAAATAAATAAAATTAATGGACGTGGTGGTGGATGCAGTCTATATTGTTCATTTTTTTTGTGAACATAGGCATTATTTTTCGGATATCAATCTGCTGTTTTTTTATAAGAAAAGCAGCTTACTGCTTTTCTAAATCTAACCGTTCAAAATTTTATATTCACATATCTCTATGAAGAAACCCTTTTATGCACAAATCTCAACAAATTTGAACGGTTAGATTCAGAAAAGCAGCCTGCTGCTTTTCTTATAGAAAAGCAGCAGATTTGATTCCTTATTTTTCACCAAAGTGAATCTTTTGTTTTGACAAGCAGAGTTATTTATTTATTTATTTATTTATTTTTGCCTTGGACTCCATCCTCTATGATGCCCAGGTTTATTTTTTTGAGCTGTAGACTTCAACTTTCATGACATTCAAGTGTCATAAAAAGTGGATGCCTTTCCATTTTTTAAATAATACAATATCTTTTCCATTCTTTATTTTTATTTTTAATTCCCGTCAATAAATTACTTTGGCATTTTCTACTAGTGTTGACATGTTGTGCTACAGTTACTAAAACCTATCATATTAGCTTCGATTCAAATGATAAATACAAATTATTAACCAATCTATTTCATGAGTAATGCACTTGCATGTGAATTTTATAAATTTTTGAATTTATTTAGTATGACGAAGTTAACCTGTCAAAAAAAAATAATAATAAATAATATATTAAAATGAACTTATAATCCTCTATTTGTTGGATTTGTTTAATAGCACGCGAGGCATGCTAAAGAATTTTAAATATCTAAGAGAACTATAAAAGGGGAATCTTGGACTTGACAATGACATGCGGTTGCCTTGAGAGAAAGAAAAAATAAAAATATAAAAATACCTGGTATAAATGCGAACATGTATTAGTGTATTACTATTTACTAGCTTTTATTTGTTATTAAATTGTGCAGTGATTTAATTTCACATGATAGCTGGGAACACCACATGGGACAGATCAAATGGGGAGAATAATAATAATAAGCAGGCAACTCTCGCGCAAATAATAATAAAAGAAAAAAAAGAAAAAAAAGAAAAAAACAGTACAAATGTACAATATTGAAGCCATACTGCAGTGATATATAAGACAAACAGAAGTGACCAGCAAATAGTATTAATAAAAAATAATCGAGTGAGATACATGGTCACGTATTAGAAATAAGATAGATATCTCCATTTTTAAAATTCAAATAATCAACTTAAATCGTTAAATATAATTTTCGTATTACTCAAATTTACATTTTCTTAAAAAAATTCTATTTTTTAAAATAGATAAAAAAAAAACACTTCGTCTAAATTTTTGAAAAATTAATAAAAAAAATCAAAATTATTTTAATAATTGTAATTGACACAGCGCAGTACAGACTGGAATAGTTCTCACCCATAATAGTTGACTTCAGTATGATAAATTAAAATTATAGTAGTGATAATAACAATAATAAGATAAACAGAAAGTACAAAAAAATAAAATAAAAATAAATAAATACGTGTGCAAATCATGCGCCTGAAATCCCAATTGAATTATTAAAGCACCGTAGGGACACAGATCCAATAATATTACGAAATGGTCCAAGATTCTCTTGAATACGTGTCCCTGTTGGGGTTTGTATTGTATATTTGTATGGCATATTCATATTGTCATCTCTAGGCCTGTCAATTAATCAGATTTCGAACGGGATTTAATCACACATTTAATAGAATTTTAATAAATTGACTTATAATTTGGAGATTTCTAACACAAATAGTATCTATTAATTTAGTAGATCTCGAAATAAAACCATATCATATTTCAGATGTATGAAAATATATATTTTGTAACATGTTTGTATGAAAATAACGAACAAGATTGCACGTTACATTATTAAGAAGGCAACTTAAATCAACTAACTGATAAGATATAATAAAATATCCTTCTATTTGGAAGTAATTATCTTCCTATTCCTGTCCTATTAGAAATTAAAAATTGAAGCAATTCCCCGTGTCCCATCGGCTATCTCTATCTCTATCTCTATCTCTATCTCTATCTCTATCTCCACAACAAAAAAGTCAAAGATGAACAACTCAGAAGTCGGATGAAACAAAATTTAACTCACCGTTATCTATTCTATTCTATTCTACAGCTAGCGCCAATATGATATATGAACCGTCCGATTTTCATGATTGATAGACACCCAGGGCCCCAGGTTCTCCCTTCTCTTCTCCCAGAGTCTATGAATTCGTCTATATATGTTTATCTGTGAGATTTAAAGACTATATATATATATATGGATAAATTTGACAACCTTTGGCTGACACCGATTCCCTTCTCTTCTCTTCTCTTCTCTTGATGCAATCCCCATCAGTGTAGTATTTTAATAACACGTAATATTAACCCTGTTAAATCTTGCTTTCATTTCATTTCATTATTAAGTCAAAAAGCACATCTGACTTGTTAATGACGCTGCTCTACTGCATATATATACTATTATATATTGTTGCTGCTGCAATAACTCCGATTTTTTGGAACTGAAATTGTGTAGTTTACGTGTACTTAGTAAATGTATATGATACATTTTATATGTTACAGAGCATAATGGCTGCATTTTGTGTTTTGTTTCTACAAACCAATTACGCCCGCATACTTGAGCATGCATTATTATGTCACCAGGTAGGTATTGATTTTGGAGTAGAACTAGAGTGTTCTTAAGCTCATCAAAGTGTTTGGTGAGGTTAACTCTAAAATCTATTAAATTGGTTTCAAATAATGAATCTGAACTGTTGAAACCCGCCTATCTTTTGTGTGAAATTTTACATGTTCGAATTAGTTTAGTATGAAGTCAATCGGTCAAAATTAGAAGGTTAATAAATTAATTTTAGTGAATTTATTTTTTTGAATATTTTTTAACCGCTTGACTTTAAATGTTAAACTTAAATACAAATATGTACTGTCTGTCAGTGTCCTGAAAATAAATGAAGGAAAATATCGGATCTTCAATTTGTTAGCCACCCGGCACACTGAATAATGCACGGCGAGCGTAACAGGAGGTCAAGTTTTATCTTTTTCACTATTGGACAAATATGCGTCCAGATACGGACAAAGACGTTCAGATGGAGAGGAGAGGAGATCCTCTAATCTTCTCCATTCCATTACTCAAAGTAGATATCTTTTTCTCTAAAAACATATCATTGACTGGAACTGGAAGTCTATACTCTATACTAATTAATAATTAATTAATTATACATCGTTTTCAGAACTTGAGAAAACAGACTACTACAGTACTACGTTTAGAAACGGTTCTCTCATTAATCATTATCATGTCTTAAGTACATCCCACCTGGACCCATTTCAGACCCATCCAACGCCAATCTGCCACGTACCACTCAACCCTCATAAGTACACATGACACACCACCACTCGGAAAAAACAACACACCTCATCTCTCTTCTTCTCTCCTTTCTTTCTTACCAGTTAGGCAGTTACCATAAGGTAATTGAGAGGATTTTGTCTGGTCGAACCCTTTAGATTCCTAATATTGATATCGATCGGGAGAGGCGACCTGAGAAACACAAAATGGGGGAGGGTAATGGATGCTGTGCTAAGAAGGGACCGGGATACGCATCTCCGATCGACGCCATGACTGGACCTAGAGAAACCCTTATCTATGTCACTTGCGTCTACAATGGTATTTTTCTTCTCTTTCTCCTTACCTCTGTTTTTGTTTGTTTGTCTCTAGTTTTTCTTCAATTTAGTTTTGGTTTCAGGATCAGTGAGGTTTTGGTTTAATTGCGGTTATATTTGTGAAATTTGGTCATGCCTGTCTTACTACAGCTGTATTTCAGGTTCAGTTCGGATTTTTCAAAGTTTGTAGTGAATTTGACTTGGGATTTTGATTTTTGAGGCCGGGAAGGATATTGAAACCTTCTAAATATAGTGGATTGGATCAGTATCATCAGTTTTAGGTTTCAAAGGCTGAAAAGCTTACTGGATTAAGTTAGATTGTGGTTCGACTTGTTCTTTATAAAAGAACAAGAAGAAGTTAAAAACAGGGATTTAGCTCCAGTTGTTCTTATGAACAAGTTGACGGGTAGCAATAATGTTATTTCTTTTTTCTAAAAATAAATAAAACTTAAGCAAGTTTTGCATTCGAGCAAAAAAATCCCATAAAGAAAAAAGTCCCTAATTGGAATGTTGTCCGTAACAATCTTCTTTATAGAATTTGTTTGTTGAATATGTAATATTTGAGCCATTTTGAACCTTAATTATAAAGTTAGAAAAGAAAGTTAAAAATATATATATATATATATATTGCAATATATCAAAGAAAATAACAAAATTCTATCTATATTTTTTTAATTCTTATTTTTTTTATAGGTACTGGAATAGAGAAACCAGACTACCTTGGTACGGTTGATGTGGACCCCAACTCGCCAACCTTTTCCCAAGTGATACATAGATTGCCAGTACCGTACGTTGGTGACGAATTGCACCACTCTGGTTGGAACTCATGCAGCTCCTGCCATGGTGACCCCACTGCCATGCGGCGTTTCTTGATCATGCCTTCTTTGTTGTAAGTTTTTTATGAATTTATCATTTTTCTTCCTGAAAAATAAAGCAATATTATATGTACTTGAGCCAAAATTAGCAATCATCCCCCTTTCCTGCACAAAATATCAATAATATTACATGTGCCCCCTTACAAACACTAAAACTAATCTGCAGTGAACATCAGAAGTTCCACTTGTGAATTGTCCCCAAAATTCTTAAACATTATCTAAAGACTTGTGTAAAATGAGTCTTAAGGATATCTTTCGTGCTTTATGCCAGATTTATGTGAGTTTGTATCCCCTCAGGTTCCATACCTGCAATTAGGGAAAAAAATGGAATGGATTTGGTTCCAGCTGGGTCAAAAGAAATTCAGTGGCTATTGTAGATATAAGGGGTCCGGTTTGAGATTCGTGCTAGAGTTAAAGAATGGTCTGGATTTAGTAATTGTAGGTACGGTACCTGGGGTGATCTGAGCCCCGGGTTGATGTAGTATGATATTTTGAGGTTTTACATGGTACATACATAATTATCTTATGTCTCCGGTTCTTTATTTTCTACCTTTTTTAAGGTCGAGCCGAGTGTATGTGGTGGACACGGCAACTGAGCCCCGAGCCCCATCACTGCACAAAGTAGTGGACCCCACTGAAATAGCAGAGAAGACAGGCCTGGCGTACCCGCACACCTCGCACTGCCTTGCATCAGGTGATATCATGATCTCCTGCCTCGGTGACCCCCAGGGAAATGCAAAGGGCAACGGCTTTCTCCTCCTTGATTCTGAGTTCAATGTGAAGGGAAGGTATGATGCAATATCCTTCTACCTGAGTTATTTTGTACTGACATGAGCCGGCTGGTTTGGCACATTGTTCCTTGGTCAAATTTGTTTTACCCAATATCAGCTCTCTATGTTGCCTTTTTCCTTGTTCTTTTTTGCTTGTAATTGTGGGGGGGCCTTAAATGGGCTGATTTGGGCTTAGCCAAACTAAGTGCACAACTGAGGCTTGATGAGGTATCTTGCATTATTACTCATCTAAATTAAAATGAAATTGGGCCTATTGTGGTAGAAGTAGAAGCTGTTTTTGGGGGTTGAATAGCATTATGTTGTGTTGAATATAGCCTCAGTTTCAGATGACTAAAGTTGAAGCATGCTTACTTTTATGTTACTGGAAACAAAATCAGGTGGGAGAAGCCAGGTCACAGCCCAGCATTTGGATATGACTACTGGTACCAGCCGAGACACAAGACCATGATCAGTTCCTCTTGGGGGGCCCCATGCGCCTTCTCCAAGGGTTTCGACCTTCAACATGTGAAAGATGGTCTTTATGGGAGGCACCTCAGTGTGTACAGCTGGCCTGATGGGGAATTAAAACAGACACTTGACCTAGGTGACTCAGGGCTTCTGCCTTTGGAGGTATTTTTTATCTTACATTTTATGAACTTTCAAGGACCTTTGTGTAGCAAAGTCCTTCCCAGATTTTAGCTCATCTGCATATGATGTCACCAATTGTTGTATAATTTCAACTCACAACCATCAATGTTGGGAGCATTTGTAGACAAAACGGAATCCTTTAATCCTCCATTTACCTAACCCTCATTTACTCCCTTGAAGTATGCCCCGATTCCAAAATAGGATTAAATTGGTAAGTAAGCTAGAAGTTAAAAAATGATTGTTGGATGTTGCGTAAGCTAGCTTGGTTGTTGAAAATGATATAATCATGCACGTTTATAATTTTTCTTGCAATTGATATTTATTTATTGGTTGATTTTGCATGCAAACAATGCCAGATGTATAGTAGTTGTATGCAAATATGAGAAAAGTTTAGCATAGTTTGAAGATAAAGCAAATTTGCTTAACTTTGCTGGGTGTTAATTGGTGTTGAAGTCAAAACGAATTAATGCAATAGTGCTGAACAGTCGCATTATCATGATGAAAAAGATTGTCATGGTCAAGATAATTACTCTTTCCACTAAACAAAGCCAAATAAGAATGGTCCTAATGTCTCATGTCAGCTTTTTTAAATAATTAGCTAATGAGCAAGTGACATCTGTAGTTCGTTTCATTTCTTGTTATTCTCATATTGTAGATAAGGTTTTTGCATGACCCCTCGAAAGATACTGGGTTTGTGGGATGTGCTTTGACAAGCAATATGGTCCGCTTTTTCAAGACAGCCGATGGATCCTGGAGCCATGAGGTTAGTGTGTTTACACTTAATTTGTTAGATAATTAAGAGGCAAAAATGGGTTTTCTTTCAGAAATATGTTCCTGATCTGTTGCCACTTTGTAACATTTGAAATGTTCTGACACCAGGAGGTGCACTATAATACAAGTTTTTTCCAATTAGTAGAAACTGCTAACTTCTTTATTCATTTTTTTATGCCCTTTTTGTTTGTACAGCTGTCGATATCAGTAAAACCATTGAAGGTGAAGAACTGGATCTTACCGGAAATGCCCGGTCTGATAACTGACTTCCTCCTATCTCTGGATGACCGCTACCTCTACTTTGTCAACTGGCTCCATGGTGACATCAGGCAGTACAGCATTGTGGACCCCGCCAACCCCATTTTGACTGGTCAAGTCTGGGTTGGTGGCCTCCTTCAAAAGGGCTCCGATGTGGTGTACCTCACTGATGATGGTGAAGAGGCTCAGTTTGACGTGCCTTTGGTCAAGGTATGTATAACTGTTTCATTGCCGTCTACTTGTATCTTTTTCAAGGTCTTGTATTTTTTATTTTTTATTGCAGAACGTAAGGTCATTCTAGTTTATTATGGTTTACTCTTAACTGTAAAATGAGGTCCATATTGCTCGGAGATTTTAGTAACAATCAATGTTCCTCTCCGTTACCTGGATATTAATTGAGGACTCAGTCAATAATTCAATAAATTAGCATCGTTCACTCAAATTTGTTCTGGTTATTAGGGAAATCGGCTGAGAGGTGGGCCCCAGATGATCCAGTTAAGTCTAGATGGAAAGCGCTTGTATGTGACTAATTCACTTTTTAGTGTATGGGACAATCAATTCTATCCCGACCTCTCCAAGAAAGGTTCCCACATGCTACAAATTGATGTGGATACAGAGAAAGGAGGCTTGAGCATTAACCCTGATTTCTTTGTGGATTTCGGGGCTGAGCCTGACGGTCCCGCTCTAGCCCATGAAATGAGGTATCCAGGTGGAGACTGCACTTCAGATATCTGGATTTAAGGTTTTAAAGGTTGTTTTTAGTTTGTTGAGAGATGCATTACTTTTCAATGGCTTCTTATGTGATGGTGGTTGAGGTCTTGAAAGTTCCCTCTGAAAGCTGTTATTTCAGGGTGTGTTATGTAGTAGTGGTGATTGGTGAACTTGACAAAGCACACTGGAAATTATGGTACATTTCCGGAGGAAAATAAAGCCGCTTTGATTTAACCAATAAGAACTGGAAAAATTAGATCGTTATCTATTGCTTTGGCATGATGATCAAAATCTCCAAAGATAAATAGCATATTCTTTGGAATCCTCTATATATTTTGCTCTTCTCTGTGGATGTCTTGAATTGTAACAGTATAAATTTTACTTGTGTACAGCTGCACGTGCTTATATTTTAGACTATGATGATATTTTACGCGGGTTGAAAATATCTTTCTAACAATCCCTCTCGTGTATAAATTTTGGTTTTCTCTCGTAAGATTAAACAAGCACGACAATATTTGGTTTGACGTAGACAAACACTGCCTTTTTTTTTTTTTTGCAGACAAAGCCCTTAGGCCAAATTCATTCATCAAACGGTGCTTTTACAGAATCTAGTAAAATCGAACACACCCTCAAAACAGGCCTTTTAAAACTAGAAGAAACTGCCTAAAACAATCAAAAAAAAGGAAAAGTGAATCCAGTGAAGACCCCTCCCAACCTTCTTCCCTGTTTTGCCAAAGTATCAGCCAAAGCGTTTTGGTCTCTACTTATGTACTGACAGGAGAAGTTGCAGTTTTCCTTAAAAGCCCTCCAAATTTTATATAATTCCCCAAAAGCTCGCCAATCACCATCCTGAGGCGGATGAAGCTGAGAAGACACCTCCGCCACTGTAGTGTTATCTGTGAGAAAAACACAACATTTGATTCGCCTTTCCTTCACAAACTCAATCACCCGCAGCATTGCCACCGCCTCAGCCTGGATTGCACAACACACCGACTCCCCACTGTACCGGTACGCAACCAATTCCCCTTTATCTCTGATTACGATTCCCGCCCCACCATTCCAATCCTTCATCCACGACCCATCCAAATTACAGAAGATCCCCGACTCAAGGCTCATGTTGGCATCCACCCTATCTTGCAAGCATGTCCCTGGATTCGCCATATAAGATTCATATGAGATCATAGATCTGTACTTGTTGAAAACCTCAATCGATGGCCGAATTGCTGAGTAAGCACAGTCATTCCGTGACCTCCATATGGCCCAGATGATATTCACAAATTCCACCCATTGCCCATCAGTCATTTGGCTTCTCATGTAGATAAAAGCTTCATTCACTCCTATGTTTAGCGCATGAGAATTGAGAGCTAGGGGGGATACTAACCAGCATGCCCGTGAAAAGGGGCACATAAAGAGCAAATGGGCTACATCCTCCTCTGCCTCCCCACACATTGGACATAACGGGTTGGCTTGGATTCCCCTTCTAGCAAGAATGGAACCCAGTGGAATTGCTTTGTGAATAACCTTCCAGAGGAATAATCTCAAGCGCGGAATAATCCGTGCTTTCCCCCAGACAACTGCCCAGATTTCATGACTCATTGCATTGGAGGATTCTGGCCTTTGCGAGAATACTCGGTATGCCTTCTTAACTGAGTACCGACCACTAGTAGAGGAGGGAAAAATCAATGCATCCTCGGGCCCATCAGCGATTGGCGGTTTGCAATTGGATACGATTAGGAGTGCAGTAGCATACCCAAACAACTCAGTCAGCAACTGCACTCGCCAATTTGAGAACTCATCCACCAGGTCACTCACCCTGAGGCCTCTCTGATATGAGTCTGAGGGGCGAAATTCCAAAGCACCTGGAAACCAAGGATCCCCAAACACCTTACAGGAATTGCCATTACCCAATTTTGACTGTACCAGTGGCTTGAGTTGCTCTCTTAGGTTCATTAGAGATCTCCAAAAATTAGTGCAAAGGTAAATCCTCTTAGAGTGCCAAAGCAGGCTTTGAGGACAGTATTTTGCCTTCACAACATTTACCCAGAGAGCGTTATGACCAGCTGCCATCTGCCAAAGGTATTTTGCCAAAAGGGCTTCATTTAAAACCTCAAGATTTCGTATGCCAAGACCTCCCTCCCTCACGGGTCTAGTTCTGCCTTTGCTTATCATAGACTCATAGTACAGCGATTTTTATTTTATTTGTGTGGTGCTTCCACTTGTAGATTATTATATCTTATGAAATCCTATTGGTTGTGAGAGGTCCCTTCATTTTTCAATGAAATACAGACCTGGCGTTTTAAAACAGTAGTTAATATACATAATTTGTATGAGTGAGGCTATGCTACTTTGCAATGCGCGGAAGTAGCAATGCGCGGATCATTCCGTACAGTGGATTTGTATTTCCATCTTCAAAGTCTAAATAGTTGATGCGAACCGATCAATATTATAATCATATGAAAATATACTTGGAGACCAAATTTTATATTTGTTGGAATTTTTTTACTATTATTTTAGACAATTAGAAAATCACTTGATCTATAAATTCTATACCATCCGAAAGTATTGATTTTCTACCTACAAAAAAAATAAAATAGTAAAATATATTTAAAAAAAATATAAAATTTGATTTCCAAGTATATTTTCATATGATAATAATGTTGAGTTATTTGGATCTACTGTTTAGACTTTGAAAATGGACCAATGCACGAAACGATCCGCACATTGCAAAGTACCATAGCCTCACTCAATTTGTATTACAGCGTCTGGGGGAAAGAAATTTGACAATTCAAATCTAGAATTACAGTGTCTGGGAAAGAGGAAGTAGAAGTTCTTTCCAGTGCAAGTTTTCTTTACAAAAGAACCAACAAGGATGAAGGATGTATTAGTGGATTAATAAGGTTGTTAAAATTTGGATTTAGTGATAAACGAAATCCAAAAGAAAGGACAAGGAAATTGACCCATTTGATCCTAAGAGAAAAGTATGGAAACATATTCTACCTTCATAAAATAATTTCCTTGCAGAGTTCTGACTTGATCAAACTAAAAACGAAACAAGGAACAAGAGATTAAAATATTGAAATGTCAGTATATGTAAGATAATTTTAGAACAATGCATGAGATCAGTTATTTTTTCCATGCCCCACCATATCTCGATATTTATTACCTTGCAACTTAAAATTTTGGGTTAACCGGAAGTTGTGATTATACTTGGAATGGGACCATGGGACTTTTAAAAAGCTAAAATAAATTGCATTTAAATCAGATGGCAAATTTCTCTTGAAATACCTATTTATTTAGTTAACATGTAAATGATAAATTTAGTTAATTAGTTCCATATTCTTCCCCTTTTTCGTATAAAACCGAATATTATGTGTTGCGTTTCTTTCAAGCCTTTCTCTGGGGATCCAAAATGCTACTGAGCATTTTTTTTTAAACGGTCAATTGTTGTTACACCCATTAAAAAAATATTCAACTTTTCCATCAAAACTTTAAAATATGTTATTTTTCCCAATAAAACAAATATTTAATTGATTATAATGCAAGAGAATATTGGTCGTAGTTGGACAATAAGCATGTGTTTATTTGAAGATAAGGGTAAATTAGTCATTTCATATAAAAAAAAATATAAGTGCAAATAAAAGTTTAAAATTAGATATATAAAAGAAAAATGAGTAAGGTTTTTTATTCATAAAATTTTGATGGGTATGACAACAATTATTCTACTTTAAAATGAAAAATAAGAAATTTGAGTGTTTTAATTAAAACAAATAGATAATTTAGAATATTTCAATGGTCACACCAACAATTCTTCCTTTTAAATTAGGATTCAACAGGTGGAATTCTAAAACACGTTCCACAAATATAAACAAAACATTCATGATAAATTAAAATGATCCATAATGTGTTGGAAGAGTTCAATCTATTAATTTTAATGTACAACTCGGGATTGCTAAGCCATTTCGTTAAAAACTAAAAAAAAAAAAAAAAAAAAAAAATGCCAATTTGATCCAGGTACAACTAATCAGTTGATCGGACCTGAATAAATAATTGGGTGATTGTACGGGCCAACACAACATAAATCAAAATTCAAACAAGAAAAATCAATAAACAAGGTTGTCAACAAGAAGAAAAAAATTATATAGACAAATAAATCAATGACAGCGATATATATATTTTCTGCAATTTATATTCTAGAAAGACGAAATTAATAATTATTCCACAAACCATATATATATATATATATATATCCTTCTCTCCCAAATCCCAATAAAGAGCACGAAATTAAAATGGCAATTGAAATGGCAAAGCTGTTCCTCTCTGGTTTGAGCACAGCATGTGACATGATATCTCTTGCTATATTCAAAGGAACTGCTATGCTGCTAGTTGCGATTTTCCGGGTCATACAGTTACCTGGCTGGGCCATAAACTGTGGTCTATGCCTGATCAGAGAATCCATCGTAACCATGATGGAAACAATTGTCGACAGTTCTGGTAAATGGTTTGTGTCAGCTGTAAATTCCGGATCGGAACTCGTAAGTAATGCAACCACGACTGCGGTTAGTTCGCTTGTAGAGGTGGTGACGGTGCAAAGGGAATTACTGGTAAATGCTACTGCTGAGGTGTATCAGCTTGCATCAGAGACAGGTGCGGGAATTGCATCGAATCTGTGGGAGAACTTCCGGGAGGCTGTTGATTTTTTTATCAAGTATGCTGCCAATAATTAAATATATAGATACTGTTTGTTTTTATTCTTTTATCAAATTTTGAAGAGAATTGAATCCGCCTCCCTCCCCCCTGCAGCTGCAGGGTATTATCATAAATCATATTAACCAGGTGCTAGTTATTATTGCCGTGCAGCTTCTCCTTTCTTGGTGACATTATACAATGTAATGTAATGTAATGTAATTGGACTTCTTTGTAATCTAATTTATTTTTGTTTTAAGTTACCAAACTTACAAAAATCACACAGTTGTCACTCATCATGAAATACAGGGAAAAAAAGACAATAAATTAAATGAAGTAAATTTGTGAGTTTTCCACAGTCGTCTGATCCGACTGTGGATTAATTGTTTCCCACCAGTTACACCTTAGAAGTTAGAAAGCATATAAAAGGAAGAAGCTAGAAAGCAACGCAGATCTGAACTGAACATTGGATTAATTGTTTCTCGGCGCGAATGTTAATTAATTGCATCGAAGGGTTCAGAGGTCAGATCTCCGGATTTATTTATAGCTTCCTGGATTCTGGATTCTGACCAAGATTTATTTATTTATAGCCCAAATTTTGTATAAATAACATGTAAAATATATAAATTAAATTAAATTAAATAACATAACAAAATGATACATGAAATGCCAAACGATCGAACCCTTTCTTATTTAATTGAGTTCCTTCTTCATTACCACTTCAATTATATATATTGAGACAAATAAACATGCCACTTAACATAACATAACATGCATGCATAAAGCTGACGCGACATTAATTATTTTATATAACATTCATATGATCAATTTCTCGTGATGCGGTGTTTTTTTAAATTCTTGATTTTGACTCAATGAATTAAGCACTCCTGAACCAATGAAGCACTCTTGAATTCTTGATTTTGACTTTTTGACTGATACTTGTAGCGGGGACAGTCTACGTATATCAAATTCCACTAAGTTCAAAGTATATATTTATCACGTTACGCAGCTAACCACAATTAATTAATTGCACCTATATATATTCAAACCCTGTTTAAAAAATTACACCCTCCTATACTTTCATTTGTTAAGTATTTCCATGACTTAATTTATAGCAGGAAAGCCCGCTAACTCCACTTGACATACTTAAATTTTCATAAGTTGAAGTTTAGGAAATCTTGTGTTTCTTGTCCTACGTACTTGTCATTTTATTTAAGAGTTAATCTCCAAAAATGAAAATAAAAGTAGGACTTAAGAAGGTAGGAATTGGTAATTTCTCATGGATAAGAGAGTATCGAGTTCAATATCGGTTCAAAAAATGAATGCACTAAAATTAATTTATTAACTTTTTAATTTTGATCAATTGATTTTATACTAAATAAATTCAAATGTTTAAAATTTTCACATGTAAACTTATTATTCATAAGATGGGCGGATTCTAACGATTCGGATTTGTCATTTGAAACCGATTTAATGAATTTTGGAGTTAAGCTCACCAAACACTTTGGTGAGCTTAAGAACATCCTAGTTCTACTCATAATATAATATATATAAGTATATTAATATAATAATATAATATAAAAAACAAAAAATAATATTATATTATATAATATAATAATATTATAAGTATATTAATATAATAATATAATATAATACAATACAATAGGATTTTTTTGTAAACCATAATTAACAAATTAGTTTTTGTGGAACCAGTATGAGTGCTTTTGATTTTTGAAAAACCAGAAGGATTGAATAGAGCACTCAATCTCCAGTTTTTCTTTTTCTCTAAACCGAATAGAGCACTCGGTCTCATCCATTTTTTCACATTTTCCTTGCAGGCGCCATAGAAGATCCTGTCGGTCTTGAGTTTTATTACAGTGCCCCCGCCCCGTCTCTGCTTTGGCGTTCCCCCTTCACCATTTTTGCTTTTTGCCTTCTCTTCTCTCTCCGTGGCTGCCTCATTTTTTTTTTTTTTACTCTCTAATTATTAGCTTAATTTTAATTCTAATTATATAGGTTTGTGTATTTTTCAAAGGAGAACAAGAAGAGCTTCAGATCTACAAGTTTCGTTAGGTATGGAGTTTAATTATCTTATTTTTGCTTAATAATCCAAAATTATAAATAAATAGTTAGAATAGATGGTTTAGTAGCATAAATGATTTATGTAGTAATGGTAGTATAAATAAATAGTTTTTGTGTATTTTTTTCTTATTTTTGGTAGTAATGTATTTTTTTTGTAGTATAAATGGCTTATGGACTAATTATAGTATAAAAAAATGATTTATATAGTAATTTATTTGCATGCAGTTTATGTAATAATTGTAGTTTAACTAAATAGTTTATGTTGTAATTTATTTGTATGTAGTTTGCATGTAGTATAAATAAATAGTTTATGTAATAATTGTAGTATAAATTATTTTTGTAGTAATTGTATTAATTTATATTTATTTTTCTAGTGTAATTTAAGTTTATATATTGTAACTATTAATTGTAGAATTATTTAGTGTACATGCATTTAATAATTGTTGGATGATTTATTTTTTTAGTGTAATTTATATTTTTCTAGTGTAATTGTAGAATAATGAAAAATAATAGAATGATTGTTAATATTTAATTCAATATTTGCATGTCAATATTGAATTAGAATTGCATGTTAATATTTTTTTGTATGAATTTATTTATATTGTAGTGGAAAATGGAAGGTGGACAATCTTTATTGCAGTTGCCCCAAAAGCAACATAAATTATATGCGGCGACTATGAAGGTATTTATTTAATATCGGTTTGAATTTAAATTTACTTTTAAAATTTTTGAATTCTAAATCTAATTTTTGTAAAAAAAAAAATTGCATGTCAATTATCGTTCCAGCCTGGTTTTGAACTGCGTACTGGTAGTTGCAAAATGGCAGTTAGGTACCAGCCTAAGATGAAAGAAGGTTTGAAAATTTTAGGCTTGTATCAGATGGTTCATGTCCATCATTGTCTGATAGATAAAAGGTTGATCACTGCTCTCGTTGAGAGGTGGAGGCCCGAGACAAATAGTTTTCATCTTCCAGTGGGGGA
Organism: Carex pumila; assembly: GCA_033356055.1. Lineage (NCBI taxonomy): Eukaryota > Viridiplantae > Streptophyta > Magnoliopsida > Poales > Cyperaceae > Carex > Carex pumila. The sequence goes on from JARJHM010000689.1 coordinate 169,416, forward strand.
GTGCACAGTGACATTGGAAGATGTTAGCTGTTTGTGGGGCTTATCTATTACTGGTAAAATATTTTTTTTGTTGCTAATTTATATTTTTGTTATTAATTGAAATTTTGTACTAGTATAATTTTGTTTAACATCTATGTTTACAGGGAAGGCTATCTGTGGATATACCGATGATGAATATTCACAATTGATCTTAAATTGTCTAGGACATGAACTGTATGATGGGTATGAATGGGATGATAATGAATTTTATCATAAAAAGGTGGAGAATAAGGGTGAACCCAATGAGAAGGTATCAATCTCAAAAAACTATATGCGTCTGACATGGTTGAAAAAAAAAATTTAATGATACGAATTTGGCACTAGTGGATAACCAGGATATAATAGATCGGCACACATGAGCATATGCAATGTACTTGTTCGGGTCTATAATATTTCCGGATTCGAATTCAAGTTTCGTCTCGTTCATGTACTTACCATTCTTGGAATATTTGGGACCTTAAGGTGACGACCACTACAACTGGGGAGGCGCTGTACTCGCTTGCCTGTATTGCTAGTTGTCACGAGCATGCAGGTATAAAGTGGGATCAATTAATGGTCCATTACTGCTACTTCAGATGTGGTCTTGGACCCGGTTTTCTATAGCACGGCCCGTACCACACGATGTACATTTTGGCAACAATATCATAGATGAGAGACTGGCTTATGGAGCAACGTGGACTATTCCGCATCAATGGAAGGGTAACCCTGTGAGAGGTACATTTTAATAATAATTATTATGTTTTTTTCATATAAATATGTGTTGATTCAATATGTAATTGTCATGTGTTTACAACGTAGGTATTGAGCAAATTCGGAATCAGTTTGAGCGTTTGAGGTTCGATGTTGTTAATTGGAGACCGTACATATCTTATGTAAATAATTTACATGGGGCCGGGATAAGAGACCAGGCGTACTTTGTTGGGTTTCGGATACCACTTTTAGGGTTTCGCGGTAACCAAAATCCGTTTAGGTTTAAGGTGCGGAATGACCGTAGAACAAAAATTTCTACGGCCAACTTAAGCTCAGGATTAAATGGGGTATGTCAGGAAACTTTCCAATGCGGTCCACCTTCAGTATTCCTTTGGCATCAAAACCCAATTTAATCCTTTTACAAATCTACTCCATGATTGATTTCTAAAACTTTAATCTACTTACCAATTAAATAGATTAATATAACATATTTATACCTTGTTTCCAAATCACAGTTGGAATGCAGACCGAGCGTGTAGAGCTACATCATAGAAGGAATCGACTCGTCTCGAAGCATCAGACGTCTGATGCCTCTATCGGTTATCCACCGGGACTAACCAGAGAGCGGTTTATTTCTGCTGCCAGAAATACCGTAAACTGCGGAATTATGCAAAAACACTATTCATAGGGAAAAGACGAAAAACCCGTAAACATGAATTTTCGGTTGCTTAGTTTCATCAATATGCAAAACTGACATACCGCGAAATTCGGTAAAACACTATTCATCGATCCCATAAATATGCTCCACAACAACTTGCAAGATTATACGTCAACTACGTATAACTTTCTTTTCTCAACCGAAATACTATTTGGGAGAGAAACTGAGAAAGAGAGAAAATACCGATTCGATTCTGCACGAAACGATATGTGTGAATTAGTGATTTTTCTCTCTACATGCACCCCTCTATTTATAGACTTTTGAGAAGGTTCGCAAAAGATCGA